>JAMKCH010023357.1:0-192655 GCA_023653785.1 Ophioderma brevispina
GATTTGCGCTAGGGGAATACGAAAGATAATTGTCACGCAGAAGGTGCGAATACGAAAGTCTTATAAACATTTTAATCAAGTGGGGGGGGGGACGTGAAACTTGTTAATGGAAAAATTCTCATAAAATCAGGGGGAAGCCAACATTTTGAATGGCAAGCCAAGGGGGACGCGAAATATTTCGCCGAAAAACAAGTTGAAATACCCATTCCCTCCCCTGGCGGACATAATGACCGCTCCTTTATAAACATATACAACATGGGACCTAAATCAACAATAGAATTCTATAAAACATAACAATAACGAAATTCATCATTCACCTTCAGATGCTACAATGTAAAAAATTTCCGTAAATTAAGAAAGAAGAAAACAGATTTTCCGAAATTTACGGAAAATCGTTTCAGAAAACAATTAAAATAAAAAACAAAAAACATAAAAAATGTTAATTTACGAAAATATTTCAAAAATTTCTGCAGCAATATCTCCGGACTTTTTTTTTTGGTTCGTAATTTTACATTACGGAAAAAGTTGTTAAATACACATTTTTCTTTCCATAATATGAGACAATTTCTGTAAAATTATGGGCAAAAAAGTTACGTAATTGACAGAAATATCTGTAAATTTACTCCTAAAAAATGTCGAAATACTGCTGCAGAAATTTCCGTAAATTTTACGGAAATTTTTTAACAGGAAAGGAAAGTGACATGTCGAAAACATGTTTGTGTTACATATTAGTAATGTATTAAAATTCAGTACGGAAAAGTACGCTGTTGACCTTTTTGACCCTGGTATAAGAAATGTTAAGGTGATAAAATAATAAAAAGTTATAAAATATGTGTTGTGTACGTTATATTAGCAACTTTTATATTAGCACTTTGACCGCCTTTCACAAGATACATAGGCAATAATCCTGAATTTGTTCCCCCCCAACCCTTAAAATTGACACAATATTCAGATGCAGACCCTTTATCTAAAAAACGGCCAGTACGCAACGGGGCAAGAAATTAAGATTTTACAACAGCACTTTCATATATACCAAACATGGTATATTAAAGGAATCTGACACCAAAAATCGTAATCTTTCGAGCCAGGTCTCCAAATTTTGAGCCGGGGTCCAGCCCTATAACAACAATATAAAAATTCCATCGTGGAAAACGCTGTGGGACACATAGCTTAGACCTATACCTACCCCCCCCCCCCTCCACCCCCCCCCCCCCCCCCAAGAGGCCAAAAAACAGCATTTGGCAAAGATTCAGTGTGGGGCGTACTCCCATAATGACAAAAAAAGCCCACAATGTACTTTGTACCTAGATTTACGCCCACAATGTACCTCTTGTCAGAACACAAACCCAATTTTACTACACATACAAATGTACAAATGCACACATAACAAAATGCATGCATGTACACTACAACACCCCACATAGCATTACCAATCACAGACACAAAAATTTCATATTACATACACATATAAATATGTAAACAGGATATAATGTGGTTATGGCACTTTTAAAAGTAAACAAAACTCATGGAATCATTTATCGTGTGCTTTTGGTAGATATTCCAGATACAGCTGCCTCTGTTACTGGAATGTTCTTTTACCCGCTGTGTTATTCCAAGATGGAATGATCAACATGTTCTGAGCCTGACTAGAGTGCCTTTAGAATGTGTTCACTGGTAAATTAAAACAAGAGGAGATATAATAAGGAGCAAAATGCTAGGCATTTAAAAGTTAAAAGTAACAATTTAAACTCAAACGAGACGACGACGATGAAAAACGATAGCACTGGCGATGATGATGATCAGATGATAATGAGGATGATGATGATGAGGACGATGAAGATGCACGATGATGATGATGATGATTCTGATGACGATGACGACGATGACGATCATAACGCAGAACTTTTTTTTCAATAATGGAACACTTACGGTCTTTTACTATTCCTTACTGTGAGTCCATGATCCAGCCACAGGCCGTCCTCGATCTTGAAATGAAAGGTGGCGTATTGATGAAGAATTTTAGCAGAAGTGAAAGAAGAGAGTGAAGGAAGTCAACCCGTAAACGTGTTGAAAATATGAACCCCTGGGGGGGGAAGGGAGGGGGGGATTAAACATTTAATCATTTCAAACATTGATTCAATTTGAAAATTTTTCATATCACATCTACAATTTGGTGATTTTTTTCCAGAACCCCTTCGTACCATGACCACCAATCCGTTTTGTAATGGCAGCAAAGGCCTTATCTCCACAATTATTTGTTTATTAAAAAATATTTAATATTAATATGTAACGTTGATGAATACGCTACGGTGAAGGAAAAAAACAGGTAAAATGGGTGAAATTTCTGGATTTTTTTCTCTACGTATTAAAGGTTCAACGAGAAATTTCGCATATCAGGTTGTGCCCGAAAGAAAGAAAACTCTGAGTTTTTGCACCAATGCAAAGCTATCCATCAAGATATATTCATCTGAAAGGATGAAGATGAGAAATAGGTCTTTGGTACCAAAACTGTACAATTTCTAATTTGCCATGGAAGCAAATGTATTCAGGGGGGCCCTTTTGCGGTGGGGCAAAGAAAGGGCAAGTTTGAATTGAGGGGCGGGACAAAATTGAGATTTTGGGGGTACAAAATATCGGGAAATATCGACATTTAAACAAATTTTGCTCAAAATCGCATGATTTTTTTGGCAAAATTTTGTGGATTTTTGGCCCCAAATCGCTTGATTTTGCCAAATATCGATCATTTTTCTTCTGACGGGGAATGGCAAGTGCATGGGGGAGGGGTCAACATTGAATGGGCAATTATACCCATGCCCCACTGGCGCCGTAAATGCATCATCGTAGCCAATACAAGGTAAGAACTTTATTGCATGCCTTTCAAAAGTGGACCTTTTTCCCTAATGTGGATCTTTTTCACAATAGAGGGCGTGTAAATTTTGGCACAAGTGGGACCTTTTTTGCCCAAATTTTGGGAAAAAAACAGATTTAAAAAAAAAAAAAAAAAAGGCTAAAACCCTATTTTTTTTTACTTGCTCACTTCCTCACACACAAATCATTTTTCAGGGAAAGTGGGGGGGTCCCGAAAGAAAGCGTACAAGTCCGTATACGTACAAGTACGTACCTACGTCAAAGTTCCCACAATGCATGCGAACGTTTTTTCAGAAATACTAGGTTTTAACTTCACCCCGGTGCAGTTTATTTTTAACATTCTGAAGCGTAATCTTCACCTACATAGAGTTTTTTTAAAAACGCGATCAACAATGTAATGTGCGGATTTTTGATATCTTTTTCAAATAAAAATATTGATAATTAATAACATTGATATGACGTACTCAAGTGACTTGTTTCATATTAATTTCGACACCTTAAATCCAAATTTTTGACACATAGAATTTGTTTATAATGTTTGTTTGGCATCAGTTCTGAAGTTAGTATCCTTGCTCATCATCTCAAACCGGAAAATCCCGAGAGGATTTTGTAATTCTTTTGTTGTATTTATTTATAGATTTGGTGACGTATGTCGTACTTGTACGTATACGAACAAATACGCTAATCGTCTGCCCTGGTTTTGTGGACCTTTTTGGAATTTTTGGAAATTTGGGTGGGTACAAAGTCGCACCCCCCTGCCTACTGCCCTGAATCACTACATATCGTCGCTGTGCGGGAAAATCTCATATGGTGCATTCGTAAAAACGGCAAAACCTCATATGTACATTTTGGGAGACACCAAAAACTGAATAATTTGCAGCGCCTTTATAGATTTTTTTGCCTTTCTAAATATATTAATATGATTTAACTCCAGCTTCTGAAATAACTTACCAATGATTTCTGTCAATTTGGTTTGAAATTCAAACTAGACGCCGATGTGACCAAAATGCCCATATGATTTAGCACTGGGGCCTACTTTCTACATTATGTGGTTTTGCATTGACCTAAGGGTTATTATGAGATTTTTTCCAGGCCCAGCGATTAATATGACAGAAAATATGGATACCTTAAATCTTTCAATGTAACTTTAAACAAACAAACGCACCTACTCTCAATTAAATGCGCCACCCAATGAGAATATTTGGAACCTATCCGCCACAAACTTCACACTGTACCGTTTGGATTGGACTATGAGTGAAAGCTACAACTCATATTCATATGGAAAGATGGGCTAATAAATGGGTTCTTTTTAAATTTCCATTTGATTATCTCAATGCAAAATTAGTAACGTCCGGTACAAAGGTCTCTACAGTGCCGTCTTGCTTCTCATTCAAGTTCACGTGGTAAGGTGGGTTTGAGGACAAAACCTCTTCCAATAACTAATGTTCTTGTGCAGTTGGTTTGTGTATAAGATGTAATGGAAATTCAAAATACCGAATTTGAAACGTTTGGTATATTGCGTTTCACGGAAATCGGAAAATGGACATTTGGAGATTTTTAGTAACCAATTTAGAGCATGGGCATCTTTTCAAGATTTTCGCGAGTTTTCTGCCAGTAGAGTTTTGTAAGTTTACCATTTCGAATGAAGTTAATTAAACATTCGATGATTCTGCATTATGATTTGTACATGAGAAGTTTGTTTATCCCACATGTATTTGAAAAAGCAGAATTGCACGTGCAGGCACAATCTTGAATGATTGCGATAAAAGGTTTATTTAGATTTCTTGAGGGTTAATCTTATGTTTTCTTCACAACTATGAACGTAAAGAGCAGCGAATGACCGAAAACTGCGATTTGTTTTTGAAACACGTCCCTGTGCTAAATTGTCACCAGGAATCGGAAATTCAGCAAAGTCCGATTTTTCAAAAAGTATTAGATATTGACCTCATAAACATCGATTTAGATCGTAAGTCATTTGGAAGAATCCACTCTAAAAAAAGAAAGGAATTGTATATGTGACACAAGGCGGCATTCATTTTTCTAGGATTCGGCCAAGTAGATTGTTATTTATGTTGGGATAGTCTAATAGAATTTACCGAAAAAATAAGAAGCCCAAGCAAAGTATGGAAAAAGTAGTTGACTTCCGGATATCCCACTCCTACAAGAAAACCACTTATATAGAGGCCAACATTCATCTTTCAAATTTGTGTGAGGTCAATTTTCACTCCGCCATTTAATGCGTAGTGCCATTCAATCACCACGGTTTTTTCCTGGATTTTATATCCGAAGATTCGATGTTGAGATGGCGTCAAAACACAACTCGTTGCGGGGATAAGTCAATACTCCCGTAACAGTTGATATCAAGAAATGATGTGTTTTCCTAATCGAACTGATTTGCAAAGTCTGTAACTTCGACATTAGCGTGAGCTAGCCCATGTTGAAAAACAGCAGAAGAAAGAGGGAGTCGGTAATTCAAAAATATCTGAAAAAGAATAACAAATGATGAAAGGAATTTATTTCTCTATGATGAATGAACATTGTGTACAACTGGTTGTAAACATATACAACAAAAATGGGGATACTTAACCAACGTGCCTCATTTGTCAACGATGATAATTGGCAAAAATGGCAAAATGCCAGCTTGCTCAACACTACAAGCTAATGCGACATCCAATGTGACTTACCAAGGCTGCTAGCAATTAGATACTATTACATCATGCAAGTTGTCCAAGGGTCGTTGCTTTTTTGCCATACATTTGGGGTTCTTTGGTTTTGCCACAATTAATCACGTGATTCATTCACGTTTTGAGTGAAACCCGATCATCGGTTTTCTTTATTGTGCTTTATTTTGATATGCAACGCATGCACAATATAAATAATATAAAGATCGCTTCTACAACTGTAAAGACACGCATCGAAAGGTTATGCAATGTTTATTTAGATGAAACCCCCAAATCATTTGCAAATATGAGCCTTATGATGCATTTTATGAGTATATCATTGAAAAGAAAAAACACTGAATCACCTGGCTTTTGTTTAACAACAAAGTACAACTCGTGACCAGCAAAATCCCATATTTTACATTCCAATTTCATTCGTCTCCGTGATGTTGCTAGTTTGATTTCCTTTGGAATACCTGTAGTATCAATGCATAAGTGATATACATAGAAATAAACGAAACCACAAAATAATACTACTTTTCTTAAACGCCTTTCTTGTTGTCTGGCCCGATGCAATCACTTCGTTTTAAAACGGGCCCTTGTTTATTTCGCGTAGTGATTTGTAAAAATTGGTATGATATTATTCGTTTTTAAGTATCTTTGGAAATACGTGGTGGAAGTCGGAGAAAAAAAATGTCATATCCAAACTAATTTTAACATAGCAAACTTTCTAGGTTTTATTACAGTGCCAGCCAAACCATAAGCCCTATCGGGTTTTCCCATTACTGGTCCTAGCATATCATAATCCCGCACCTGTGCATCTAGTACAGTTTCAACTGATACTTCTTGTTATTATGTATTTGGCCCCATTTATAACTGGTATTATACATTCCTGGTCATGTACGATGTCGTTTCAAGTAAATTTGAATCTTGCAATCTGGTTTATATTCTCTCCACGGCGAGGCCCGGTGCACCTAAGCTCTTGGACAAAAGATGCTTCCGGGCGGATTCAAACCTGCTTTCCTACTACTAGGCAGACGTCTCACCACGATTGGATCTAGGTTGTCGAGGAACGACAGATTCATCTATAAACCCTAAGATCTGCTGACTCTGATGCCGAGAAGCTCAGAACTGTTTTTTTAGAACTAATACGTGTGCCCCCCTGCCTCTCTGGGGAAATAAGATTGGTTTCTGTTTAATCTAGATAAATATGTTTTTTTATGAAACCTTCGTCCGTTGCTCTGTTCCGTCCGTGGCTCGCTTGTGAGCCACTCCCTGCAGGGCTGACTGCAATCACGCGGACTGATATCGGGACTCGGTATTCAGATTTTCCGCTGATATTCTGGTCTTTGACCAGGAGAAGAGGTGATTCTTGTCCATGCTGAATCCTTGATTGTCTATCTTTCTCCACAAAGTAGCCTGTAATATAACGTCCTCCTTCATGCTCGGGTGCAGTCCACGTCATTGAAATACGAGTGGCTTTCAATATTTACAAATTCGGTTTGTTTGGGGGCCAGGGGCCTATGACGCCTAGAAGAAGATTATAAATGTGATTACCTTAGAAAGTATGAATTATTATCAGTATAATCACATTTAAGTAATCATCCGTCATATCGTCGTAATTCTAATATCCCCACCGGCCCATAACAAACAGAAAACCAGCAAAATGTTTAGAGAGGGAGTTGGGTTGGGAAGCTCAGGGTTTATCTTTTATATTGTTTTTCATACTTTGGCGCAACTAGGATCACTATCGGCGAGCTGAAAGGATCATTTGCGAATATTGACTGTTTTAAAGATTCGCAAAAGCCCTATAAAACAAAGGCATGGTCATTTAAACTATTTACAGTTTGAAATATATACAAATTATTACAATTTATAAGGTCTTACGCACTCCCAGTGTATAGGGGGAGGGGGTCATAGTGGACCCCTTCTGAAACCCCCTTGCCATTGACAATATTTTATCCAAAAACGGGGTACATCAACGCGACGCAACTAACAGGGAAAAAAATAAAATCGGTTGTACCGATTCAAAAATGGCGTTCCAAAAACCGATTTTTTGTGACGCGCGCCTATTTTCTTGCCGAAGAAAAAATGATAAAAACATTTTCCCAATGGACTTTTCCATAAATTGGCTCATAAGGGAGAGCATTAACATATTTTTTACATTGCTGAAATACAACTTTTAAAGAAATCTCCTGTACGATTTAACCCTTAAGTGCCGCAAGGGAGGGTGGAGGGCGGGGGCTAGGCCCCAAAAAAATTTGTTTAATCGCTCCGCTACCCACGGGATTTTATCGTCGAAACCCTTTGTAATTGTATTACTTTTTAATGCGCTTCTTTCATACCAACAAATAAATCGGCCAGGCCCGTTCATGAGTTAATTAGTGGAGTCTCATGAAACTCTCCCCCCTCTTTACTTCGGAAGTCGGCGAGAATATTTGTAAAAATCAAAATAACCATGCTCCATTTTTGCTGCAATATGTGCAAACATACATACATGTATAGTAACCAATATTAGTAATCTTTTATCATTTATTGAAAAAGAAACTAATTTGAACCAAACTCATGGTTGAGATATGCTTTGTAAGCGGTTACCTACATCTTTGTCCATAACCATGACCACTAATTAATTGCTGGACCTCATTCTATTCCAATTTACCACCATGTTTTAGATGAATACAAAAGAAAGGGGGGGTCTATCGACTTATGGTCACAACGCCGTAATTGAAAGAAATGCGGTTACGCGGCAAGTTACTGTAATGGGTTACTGTTTTTTCTTCGTGAAATAGAGGCAACTTTGAGGGCTTCCTTTTTTTGAGACACCCTTTACATCGGGGTCTCCGGACCGCGAGTGTCGTCAGCGTTGCGTATTTTGAGGGGACAAAGGTCAAATGAGGTCACCAGGTCACCACGAGGTCACCAACATGTCACACTACCCCGCTACCCTCCTTTCCACTAAGTTACATGTACATCATTGTAGCCCTACGGAACTCATACGGCATGTAGTATATTAAGGGTTAACATTTTGACGGGCCAAATGTCCATGTGATGGTCACAGAGGTCAGATGAGGTCACCCACATGTCACCCCACCCCACCCCCTCCTTTCCACCAAGTTTGTGAACTCTAAGTTTTCTATCTTCAAACTTGCAAAGTTGTATTATGAGGGTGTTAACGACTACAAACAAGACTAACAATTCTGTCAATTGCCTAAAAAAGAGAGCAATTTACGATTTTGTTTGCGTATTTACCGTTACAATGTTTGCACTAGATAAACGTGTTGTGATCATAATTTTATTTGCATGTGAACATTTTTAATTAAACAATAACTTACCACTGCCACGTGCTCACTCTGATGGTTCACTTTGTTTCCCTCGCCGAACGTCATGACTGCAGATACCGGAAAATTGATATTGTAAGAATGCATACCAAATTCCTACGTCGTACTCCATTCAGTCAAAGGGTGTTATTTATTGACCTTTTTCAGATGTGGTGAGAAGGCGTGCGAAGATTCTTTCTTCTCAACAAGTCTATCCACTATTGGATACCTCCCATCAACTCTGGCGCAGGACCCAGAGATTTCAGTTTGATTAAGCTTCATTCTGCCAATGGGTGTTTGCCTGGGTGATGGAAAAGCTAATGGATATTAATATGAAATCAAAGCAAATGAAACCACATGTTGTTGTTGTTGTTATTGTGGGTTCTTGTTGATGCTGTTATTATTATATTCATATTCGTAATGAGTCTTCCAAAAAGTCAATCGACCTTTGGCGAAATTGGTTTTTGCATATTATGATACTATATCAACAAGCTCTTTTAATATACCAAATATTGAGCAAAAATAGTATTCCAATTTGTAGATAAAATAGATTTTCACTTTTGGAAATCTTACCCAAACGCCAAATGAAAGTCTTCCAAACAGACCAATCGGAATTCGTCTGTTTGCTGTACCTAAAAACAACGTGAGACAGCTTTTAAGCGACCTATCGATCAAGGTATATTGCGAGATTCATCTCTCTCGATCAACAGGGTAGCCTATAGAAGTCTGGTTTTATATTGTACACGGTGTAGCTGTATCTGAGACGATTTTGCACACTAAGAAAATATAATTTTTGCAGATTTTCTGACAACAATTCGCAAAATGATTACTGTGAAAATTCAGTATACGTTATAAATTGATTCAATCAAAAACACTGACAAATATATATTTGGCGAGTGATACAGAGCATTGTGAGGTGTTGAACATTGAAAAGACAATGCGAACAAACGAACTTAGTAGGGGCTCCTATCCACAAATGTCAACAAAATTTTACGGTTGCATCGGTCATAATTTTTTACTCTGATGGTATGGCCTCACTCAAAACCCTATCTGTAAAGTTCCGCGACCGATATTTCAAACCCGTTTTGAAGTGAGAGGCTAAAAACTTTATTTGTTAAAACTAATATTGGTCGACCAAAATGGGGCATATTTTCGGCTCATAACATCCAACCAAAAATGCTTTGGCCCTAATATTTACAGGGTCATGAGAAAAATAGTAGCTTTCTTCTGATAACCAATTGTGAAACTTCGGGTTAAAATTTGGGGTCATAGGGAACGAGGTATTTAGCTATCGGACCATGGACTTTAATTTGGGTAAAACATAATGCATTAAAACGGTTAAAAATATAAAGTTGGAATGTGGATGGATGGAAACTATAAAAGCAGTAGTTAATGGGATTCTGTTGGCAGAATGCTGCCAGTGTTTTCCTGTATGTAAGATTACAGAATTTTTCCTGTTAAAAACCTATAGATTAAAAAATCCCTAGTAATGTTGATATAATTCAAGTCAAATAGGAGCCTCTTTATAAGTTAGTCGTATAGGCCTGGAAACATTGAAAACAAAAAAAAACAATATTTTTTGCTTGATTTAAATTACGGCAAGTATTGTCCTTCTCTGATCCTTTTATGTTGAAGTCTTCCTGTATTTTTTACAGCGCACGTTATTTCGTGAAATTACAAGATGCAGTAGTAGTGGTAAGTTTAACAAAAATATGCATTTTTAGCTGTGTTCTTTAACTAGACGTAGATTGCTAAGATGTCTTGACTTTCTAAGCGACGATCCGGGCGGCGCTCGAGAACGCAAAAAAGGAGCCTTCGTTTTGAAGCGCGCCACAGTTGGTTTTATTATTATTTCTTATTGTTTTTAGACGTAATAGTTATTTTTTTTATTTGTTAATGATACAACTAATGTTTCATGAGGACTAATTTCCATTTAACTACCTGATGTTCATTTGAGAATGTTACACAAACATACATGTATTTAAGTACGGTAAATTGTGCAAAAATAGTAACAAATACTCAGATTACACCTGTTGCTTTGGAAATATATTGATTGTTGAGCTATAATTAAGTGGAAAAAGATTCAAATCAGCTCTGTTAGTAATTCAAAGTTATAACAACAACAAGACAATTTGTAAACACCAGAAAGGTCACAAAACAGGCTCTAATGTTAGTAATTATTTTCATTCAATTTGTTTTATAGATCAGATAGTTCAAAACGTCTTGTTGAAACCATTCACGTTTTGGAATGATATTGTTCATTTTAATTTGGCACTATATTAAATTTGAAAGGAAAAAGGAATGCATATACATCAATGTTCTTATATATTCCCTATAATTAAGGTAGAATACTTATCGTGGTTAGATTAGGTATTTGGTTCATATCAGAGGGTCTCAGGTTCGATTCTCAGTTAGAGAGGCTTAGCCATTGAATAAAATGTACTTACATGATTAATTACAGCCAAATTAAAATCAAATGATATATGTAAAAACATAGTACCTCAATTTTTTTCGCTTTTCTTTGCTATATTCCGCCCACACACCTATGATATTATTTTTGAGTTTCATCAAATAGTTGATTAATAATTAAACTAACTGATAATTTCTCTGTGACTTATAAATAAGCGACAATAAAGTAATGTGATTTTGAGTACACACTGCAAAACAAAACACCCCCCAAATGAGGGTGTTGAAAAGTAACACCGCCGGCTGTTCTAGGAGGACCACACAAGAGGGTAAAGATTCAACAACCGTTTGTGTGATTTTAACACAATTTTTTTTTTTGGTGTTAAAATAATACTAAATATGGTGTCTAAAAAACACCAAAGGTCATGAAATTTTGACCCCCCCCAAATCTTTTGGCGTGATCCTCCAGACCCACCTGCGGTGTTAATTTTAACACCCTAGTTTTTGCGTGCTGTAGAAAAATGGATTATTCACATTACAGCCATCTCAATTAAAATAACTCATGATTAATGCGTACATTAAAAGATTACTCATTGAAATTACTCAATGGATACAAACCGATTACACTTCATTTTATGAGTAGATGGAGGAAAAACTATTTCTTTCAATTCCAATAACGAAAGATGCTTGAGAGCACTCTGTATTCTGAATTCTGCATTTTCACTAAATACATACCACTTTGATAATCAGAAATTTTAGCAATTGAATTGAAATTAAAACGTCAGAAAGACGGCTTGAAATAAAAGTTTACCCATTGAGCACCGTTAGGATTAGTAGTAGAAATGCGGCAAACTGCCATTTTAACCTCAAAAATATTTGTTTTTTACTCATACAAAGTTTTACTTATGCACGCGTGTGTGAGCTTCAAAGATGAAACATATACGCAATGGTCTGTGTGATGACAAAAATAAAATAAATCCATGGGAATGTCAATTTGATTTCAATTGTACCAATAGACACTCCGAAATACAGCAAAAAACTGTAAATTGCGGTCCAATTTAGGGCGTCATAAGACTACAACTGGGAATTTTATTCGATTTTTTTTTTCGAGTATCAACATTATCTACATATTATGAATTTTCATTATTACATATTAAGTACTCCTGTTTTCAGGAAAACTACTTACATTTTACAGAATAAGTCTGCCAGCAATTATGCTAACAACCCCCGTAAAATACAGCTGTTACAGGTTTCTATTTAAATTAATATATGTATAGCTTGATGTAATATATTTTACATTAGTATTAAGTTTTAATTTAAATCAAATTCCAATTACCAAAATTAAAAAAAAATTGAACACTCATCAGTCCTCTTTTCTAGCTTCATTTGCAATTTGCCTGTAAGAGAGGATGACAAGGCAGAAAATATACAAAAGCATAGTCATTTATAGCTCCCTCAGCAGGCAAAAGTATGTTAACATGTTCAATACCGTCTGAGGCGATCGATCGACACTTTTTGAGTACGCCAAAACAGGCCAATGCGCATTCGTCTCCTTTGACATAGAAACAGAGGACGTTTTTAGTTTTTGCAAACAGACCAATTCACATTTATAATTAAATTTGACAAGGAAAACAAAGTATACTGGAATTGAAAGCGTGACTCATACATGAAGAAACGTTTCAATTGTCCACTATGTACATATAAAATCATTTACCTAAAAAGTTTCAAATTTAGAAATGCAAGTTCATAATTCTCTAAATTCAATCGCGATATCTCGAAATGTGCTTTTGGTCGATTGGGCCTGTTTGGAAGATCGTGACGATATGGTTGTAATGTTTGTTCCCATAGTATTATGGGGTGATTGCACGGAAAATCAAAAGGTTAATTTGTAAGGAACCGGTGTGAAAGTGGGATAAGAGGGTTCAAAAATTAAATTCCCATTCTAGAAGTTGGGGAAGAGGTTGAAGCGTGTTGTCTGTATTCAGGGGTGCTAACAAAGATTTTTGGGTCCAACTCTGGGAAATGTGGGACTCTCGCCCACTACAGGGCGTTTTTCAAATGGCCGCCAAAATTCCAGAAAATGGCAGATTAAAGCTAAAAACAGCTATCTAATAGTTAATGAAATCAAATTTTGGGTAGTTCGTAATGCTAATTATGTGTAATGCTATTCAATAATTTAGAAGTTATGCTCAGTACACGTAGAGGGCGCGTTTTCAAAATGCTCCAAAAACTGCTGTATAATCAGCCTTTTGGGGGACCGTATCAATTTATTAGTAGTGAATTAAAAGTATAAATCAAAGGGAGATGGATTTGTTTAACATTTTTCAATGATGCTGAACAAGATTTTTTGGTCCACCTTTGGGAAATGTCGGGAACTCTCGCTAGAGGCGTTTTCAAAATGGACGCCAAATTCCAGAAAATGGTATATTTAAGCTAGAAACGTGTATTATCATAAATTAAAGTGAAAACCAAGTATTCGTTGATGCCTTGGATGATCTGCAGGGCAAAACAAAAAGTCAATTCAGCATTAATTACTTCTGAGAAGGACCCTGTTACACCGTGTTATGTAAATGTTGGGGATGTAATAACCGACGCGTAATGTAATAAAATTCTGCCGTATTATTGTAATAAAAACCGCACATATAATAAAAAAAGCGCGTTATGAAATTAAAGAAATCAACGCGTACGGCGTGAATGTAATTTTTAAAAATCGGTAATGTAAACTAAAAAAAATATTTAAAAGCGAATAGTGAATGAAGAAGACACACTCGGGAGCATGGCACCTATAGTGAAGTCATTACTCTACCTCTTGCAGTGATGTCATTACCTGGACGCAGCGTTACGCAAGCGGTACAATTGACACCCCCCCCATCCCCCAAGGAAACCACTTTCCCAAGAAAAGTTTTCAAGAAACTATAACACCTAAAGTTGAGGGGCATAAGACAGTCCAAAAGTGCAATAATAAATGAGTTCTGGCTTATGTCTGGGAAATTGGGGCAAATCAAAGTGCGTCAAATCATAAAATGCTAAACATATGTTTTCTACGACCTGCATTCAAGAGCTACTTTTGGAAATCATTTGATGTGTATACTGAATCTACAAGGACAAATTTAATATCTTTAAACACAAACATGACCATTTTTTACATTCTTGTATTTTTTGTGGGGCGAAACTATGACATGATTGCGAGAGGTTGTACAGCCATGGCATTCGCTCCGTGATGAAAATGCTTACATAATTAGAAAAAAAATAGGAGTTCAAAATCTTTTGCCACGAGTGAGAAAATCGGTCGAAAAAAACATATCTTGGCGTTAGCACATGACCCCCTCGGCCACTTAAAATGTTCATTAAAAATTGCTGGTGCTTTCATTCTGATACTTTATTGAAATAGCCTAGCTATATTAGATGGAAATAGTTTTAGGTCAACGTTTATTACAAAGCTATATACACTGACCTCGACACGGGGATAGTGGTCGAGTCGCAGATTGAAAACATCAGGAAGTGTTTTTTGACCTATAAAATATGGCGGGAAAACAAGCATACACATTGTAAAACAATAGAACTTATGTGTGAAATATGTGCACCAGCGGTGTATGCAATTGTTCGCCATATGGTATAGGTAATAACCAAACTTCTGTTTGTTTCACTCGGCATCAATGTGCGGCAGCCCGCTTTCAATGTGTAGAGGTCAGTGCTTTTAATTACCGACATTGACACAATTACCAAAAAACTCTTACCTGTGGCATTTAAATGATTCCTCTTTACCTCTCACGGTGAATGGCAGGCTTAAAACTTTTAATGAGGTCTCATTATTTGAAATCTACTATAATCAACAATCCTAAGCACTCTAGACTAGGACAGTAAACTCACATAGTGGTGTCGTCATATGTTCTTCTGATGGGTAGCTTGTTTGTCCCCGACCAACACGGTCAATGCAACAACGCGGATGTATTGCAGTTATTTGTCAAGTGTGTCACTGTGAATTTTGTATCGATTACAAGCGTTTGAATTGACCTCTCCCAGACATGGTCTGAGAACATTTTTCTGCACAATATATCCACTGATTAAACCCCCTCCGTTTGACTCAGGTGCAGTCCATGTGAGTTCCATGTGGGATACCCCAATCTCGATTACTTCTGGTTTGCCAGGGGCAGTCGCGGGCAAGGAGGGAACAGTATAAAAAATATTATTAATATTAGCCCGTAATAGCAGTCCAGTGGTGGTAGCAGTAGCAGTAGCAGTAGTAGGAGGAGGAGGAGGAGGAGGAGGCAGAGTAGTTGTAGACCCGGCGCCCGAAGGTTTGGACAAGTATGAACGAGTACCACTATCTGAATACTGGAAAATCCAGAGAAAAATAATTTTGCGGCAGACCAATGGCTGCGTGTTTGCCCCATGAGTGGGGTGTAAAGTGGGTAAGTTACTATGGGATTTAAATTTGAACTGCTCTAAATCCAATGAAATATGGACAATATTCCATAGGTAACCAGGAGTTAAAAAAGTCAATTGGAGTGACATGCGTGTGGCGCCTCCTTTCCAAGATATTGTGGAAAATAGGCTAAAGGTAATTTGTTTCAAGAAAGGTCATGTTTGCAATAATTATCCAGATTTCTTTGTAAAAATATCAAACAATGCATTTAATGAGCTGATATCAATATGCTCTTATTTGCTAGGGTTGGTTCCCTTAATAGGGTGGTATAATAATCCCCATCCCCAATAAAGTCCTACAGGGAATTTTGTACCCTCCCATTATACAACAAGAAGATGCCGAAAGTGCAAAAGCATTTCATATTTGCGAACCAGTATCAATAACTTTTAATATTTTTACAAAAGAATCTAGGTTTTGCAAAGGGTGACCTTTTCTTGAATAACAAGCCTAAACTTTAGGCACAAGCGGGTATCCGGCGACTCAAATTTGGCAAATGTTATATTTTCCCTCTAAATTTTCCCGTTTCATAAATATTGTATCTCGTTTGTTTGATCAAAACCTTTCTGGGCGCTGCACTATAGTAAGTTAATGGAGTAAGTATAGCGGCATACACGAAAATCAATTTTGCACTAAATGGGTCGTGATATATCATTTCCATTAAACGTCTTGGGTGGCACAACGCGCGGAAGTTTTTATATATGAATAAATACGTTGGTATAAAAAGTATCTCGGCATGTTGTGTTGTTTTCTTTCGATTAGAAGTCCGATAATGTTGAGAGAGATTTGGAAATAAACAGTTGTTGATCAGATCTTGCGTTGCATTTAAACGCCTTTGCTTTTCATTAAAAAATGCAAATGGCTGATATAGAAGTGTTTTGCATTTGGTGCTCACTCTGTATATTAATAAACGGATTACCTGCAGGTTTAAAACCGCAATGCCTCATCCGATGCTCACTTTGTGTGTCTCTCACCAGCTATATTGGTTGGTGCAATCACACGGAACTGGTAACTGCTATTTTTTCTTCCAAATTTGTCTATGTTGTACTTCCTTTCTATCGACAGGTCTGAATGCACTCTTTTCCACCATTTGTACCGGTTGTCTTTTCTGGCACACTCAAACCATCTATCGGACTTCCTCCATTAGAGACCGGGGTGCATCGTCCAACTAATTGTCACGTGGGAAATATCAATTGTCACTTCTGGTTTTCCGGGTGCCTCGGAAGAGCTGTACAAATGAAATGATAATAATGATTAAAACATTACAATAATCTAATTATTATTATTTATATCAGGTTTCCAGAGTGGTACAAGAAATCTTTGTATCGTACCCTTTGGTAGCAACGTCCCGGTGCAAATACAAATATTTTTTAATATTGGTAATCAGCATTCGGGCATTTTTAGCGAGACTGATTTTGACACACCGTATGATTTTGACTGGTAGTCCGCATGGATGCACACTCGCCCAGTCGGACTACAACACTGTCACCTGTATTTATAATAATATAATACTATTTGAAATGGCTTTTTTTTTCGTTTGATACAGAATATATTGCACTCGCTAGAAATATATTGTACTCGTACTTCGACCCAATATTCTTTGATCAATTCGCTCGCTACAAATATTTCTAGCTCATGCAATATATTCATGTATGATCGCAAGCCATTCACTATTATATAAATCATAACAATAATATATAATAATATGATAACCAAAATATTATTTAAAAAAAGACATGTTCGACAACATCAATCACCTACAAGGAACACCCAGTGATAAACAATACATTCAAAATTAATGTTTTCATTAAGGGTTCCACCACATGTGATCGTAAGCACTGAATACATTCCGCAAAGAGAACTGTTTCCCTTACACTCGTCTTACCAGCCTTTATTTTGTAACCGGTCTACCAGGGGGGGGGGGGGGGGTGGTAAGAATTCGTTATAAAGCACCCGATGCTTATTATGTTGATACCAATGGATACAATGGTCCCCCTCTTTCATTGGTCCAAAATAGGTCCCAACAGTCTAGCAAGTCCGCGAGAAATAGCTAAAATTCGATTTGGCGCTAAAAAAAAAACGTAGGAATTTCGGATTTCATGGCGGTTTTCAGCTCTAAATGAATGCAATTGGATAGTTTTACATAAACAACCGAGTTTTAATATCCTTGAGTGGCAACCACCCCTCCCCCCCCCCCCCCCCTTGACTTTGAAGGCATACCCAACCCCCGTGAAGGTGGTACCTTTCTCACATTTTTTTTCGCTAAAATGACCGTAAATGATGAGAGAACGATTACCTAGAAGGTTTTGCCATTTTATCGCATCCGGATCGAAGTTAACTTGGTAAGACGAGGGTAAATAGGCGATAAAGATTCACACTCATAACCATTTAGCAACCACTTACGAGGTTCTTTTTTCATGATTAAATATTTTAACACAATACCAAAAAATCGAATATTATATCACATTATAGTATAGATATGGGTCGGTTTCGTTTCTAAATTTAGGGCGTGGCATAGTTGTTGTGCTGCTCGGTGCAACGACTTACTAATCTTATCTGACCTCACTCTGTGGTGTCCCCTCACCAGCTGAGTTGAAAGCAATCACTGAAATTGACATTTCCCATTTCTCCCTCAATTATCCACCTTGTAGGACTTTTCTTTACATGATTAAATTGATCCTTTCCCAGTCACGCCCAGAGGGTTTTTTTTTTTTTTTTCTCAACAAAGTAGCCAGTGATTGGTAACCGCCGCCATCCGTCTATCTTCGCCCAGTCCAAGAGAGTGGCATACCAGACACGTCAGTCTCTGTAACAACTGGCTTACCCTGGAGCTTGTCGGAAGATCTTTGCTATAAAAAAGAGAAGAACACCTAACTTATATAGAATACCGTACTTACACTTTATTATGCCATTTCGAGCCCACCTCATTCCAGTATGTGAACTTTTTTTCAGCCGTCTTAAATATTTGGCGGTGTGCCCTATATTTTGTACAGAAATGAAGAATTAATTTTAACGAATTTTTCAACCATCTACACGAAAAAAAAAAACAATATGTAAGCACAGAAATATAACCATATAATATAAGTAAAATTTGCTTTACAGATCGCGGCTTCAATTACAACTGATCTACTCAACAAAATACGTGTTTAGAAAATCGCAATTGAAATCTTCCCTTCGAATAACGCTCGAAAACATACCGATATGCGTCATTTACTAACCGAGTAAAAGGAAATATCATCAAGAAAACCCTTCAGAGTTTTTAATTCAGTGAAAAATAAATGTGTGGTTATCTAGCCAACACTGTTTAACACTTAATTGCCCATCTAAAAAAACTTCCGTTAGTGGCCCAAGGAGGGGGGGGGGGGGGTGGGGGGATCCTAGGGACCCAACCTAGCATAACCACTTCCCATGGTGTTTTGGATCATGACACTAACACAAGTAATGGGGGATCACGCAAGAACCACATATACCCCACAATAAAAATGAAAATCAGAACTTTGACCAATTAAATGTCACTCTCCCTAAAAAGAGTGCATATGTGGTAGGAAATAGATTAGTTATGACCTGGGATGTCCTGTCTATATGAGTGTGGCTTCCTCCATGCATAGCCCATTAGGCCCGATGCTATTGGCATTGCCTTTAGAACAAACGATAGGGAACAATCGTGTCTCTCCAACGTTTAAATAAGTATAAATAAACGTTAATAAAGTCACATTAACAGTAAGGTATCCAAAAGAAAGAAAAAAACAACTCAAATCATAGATTATCGATCGATCTATAGATTTTTAACAATAATATACCTGGAATTAATTAAGAACGTCATAACTCACTAACTGTTTTTCGTCAGTGTTTATCTGATGGTGGGTCCACTTGTATCCCTTTCCGTATAAGGCGTTGATTGTCAATCCGCGAATTGATATGCAGAGTTGGGCTACCAAACCTTTCACTTTCGTATTTCGTTTGGTCATAAGTTGGGGATTGACCTCTAATCCAGTCGTGGCCAAGGTTTTCCTTTTTTTTTCACATGGTTAGCCATAAGCCCACCCCGCATTAGACTCTTCTGGCGTCAGACCAGATATTTTTCATGTGGTAGACCCCCGATGTCTAACACTTCTGTCTGGCTTGCCTGGAGCATTAGGAGGAGCTTTACGTACGAAATCACAAAATGTAACCATATATTATTGAAGATCGTCAATAAAAATGCAAAGCATCAATTCCAACACCCAATCGAGATAAATGGGATAAAGGAAAGCGATCGCATAGAAATATTCAGAAATAATGAAATGGGCCCTTAATGAATCTTTCCACAAATTTAAGAAAAAAAAATTGGGTGTTCTATTTTGGTAAAAATGGAAGGGATACTAATATTAGTTTCCTTGTAAGCTTCAATGGTGCTGTCACTATAGAGTCCCGCCATAGGCCCATATGACCTTGCAAATAGTCTGGCACAAATGTTTTGATGTTCTAGGCAACCATTGACCTGCTGAGTATTTTGAGTATCTACAAACCAAAATTAATTGGTATTAATGGTTTAATCATTTTGGTTCACAATTACTAGCACACTTATAAATTTTTGAGTGCACAATTCCCAGCTGGTAAGGGTCCCTTGCGGTTATTACAGGGTTAGGGCCGTATTTGTTGTTTTTCTTTTCTTACCTTTCTTATATCACTGCAGACCTGAAAAACTATGGCTTGTTATCATTAAAAACTCGAGTTTGGGTTGTGACACCGTGCTGTAGGGACCGTGGGAAACCACGTAGTACACTCAGTTTTTTCCATGTTTTTGTTGAAAGTTGATGCCACAAAATAGAGGAGCCTTCATTCAGAAAATGCCTGAAAACCGCATCAAATCACATCCGTTTTTCCTTTGTAGAGCTGAGCTTCGACGCAGAAATTAATCTTGCATTTTGGGTGATATTGTGATCCGTAATTGTCAAACATCTTTTGAAAATTATTTGACAATCGTGTTCCGACATTGCCACTTTAATGGCTGGTATATAGATCAGTGTATCTTGTAACAAAATATAATGTTCGAATGCCCCAAGTGTGCTCTTCGTGCAATTTTAGCTCAAAAACACTTTGAATTGTGCAAATTGTAATAGTTTTAACTTTTGGTTAGGTTAATTGTTGTTGTTGTTTGGCTGTTTGGTAGCTTGCCTGTGACACTCCGAATTGTTGGAGTCTAACAGGCTCATAGACCTTATCACACCAATTATTTTTCATAACAGTGTGCTTCTCATCCTTTACTATTACACAGAGGCGTCAGTGCGCAACAAACTTCTTCGTAACAATTACAAATGAAGAGAGCCGCTCATTACTCTCATTACTGAATGGTGACGTCATACTTGTGATACAGCATGGGGGAGATTTCGGAAATTCTGCAATGTGGGTTCATGAAGTTCGTGGAGGACTTCTTTTTAGACCTTAGGTGAGTAAAATTATATGCGCAATGACAATGAGAAAATCCGGGATGGTCTCGGTTATTGGATGCTGAAAACAAAATTCAAATCAGACTTTCCGTTGGTCAATGTTGGTGTTGTTTTTGTGTTAGTACAGTTGCGCCATGAGTCAATCCCAGAATTGGGGTTGAAACGTACTCCAAATAATCGTATGTATGCGCGATATCATGTGACTAGTGAATGTACTTTTTGTCTCGATGTCACTTGGTCCAATTCTGAACACACGTATCATCTATGGTAGGGTGAAATGAACGTTTACTACCTGACATTGCAAACTGCATGCTATTTTCCGGCAGTGAAACCAAGTTTGAATAGGAAATGCAATGGGAGTATTGATTGCTGTCAAATTATATGCGGCGGATCTTTGTTTTGACTAGAAGCTCAGTTAACGGCGCGGTCAAGCATGTTTTGCATGACACGTACAATATACAAACACAATTTATGGCATTCGGTTGTGTGTATACTGCCACGCGATTCATTTAAATAATGTCAGTCAGCGTGGCTTGATCGAGCGCTATAGATATCCGAGTTATTTGCATAAATAGGAATGTCCTACACATGCGCTAAGTGAATTCGGGACTAGAATCGATTACACTACATTAAACTTTCTACAGTTCAATGATTAGGTGTGTTTGTGTCGTGGGTGTCTCGCATGTAATGCGCACTCTACCGGAACGGTGTGTTTTTGTATAGCGTAACCGGATATTTCTCTTGCATTTCCCTCCAAAAGAAGGGATAATTGCCGGTGGAAACCTGGTTGGTAATGAGCCATTAAATTCTTTCCTTGTTTAAACCGAAAATTGGTCCCAATAAAAAAAAACGTTCTCTGTGTCAGCCTTAAATCATGAGATGAATTAGCCCCGGCTGCGTGACTTCTAATTCTTATTAATGAAAAAAGGTTGTCATTAATAAATTCAACTTGCCAACAATCCCCCACGGGTTTGATATTGTAATGGCCCCAAATACAATATACTCAACTTTACATTTTACAATACTTCTAGAGGGTGTTTTCTCGCAATTGATTTCAACATTTTTATGGTATAAAATATGTTCTATAGAGATGAAACAGTTTGGTTGTGTGGTGGACACACCCTATGTAATGGCATTTAGATTTTTTGCTTGCCTCATTTTAGTCACTCTTTTCATGTGTAAAGAGTAACTGTCGCTCCCGAATTCCAGCAACCCTATTGCAAGTTCAATTGTTTTTGTTACACGATTCTAAACGTACTTGTTCAGTTGTATTTTGTTGTAACGCCATTACTAAGGAATAATTACGCGCGCGTAGTACCGTAATACCCTGGGGCCATGGTTTGGCCAAAAAAATCAACAATGAAATTTGGACCCACGAGCTTTAATTTGGAACTCACGCCTCTGAAATCTTACCAATTCAGCTAAGAAAAGGCCTATTTTATCAAGCAACGGTCCATTTTTTTAATTATATATGACACATGTAGACTCGTACTGAAAGGACACTCGAACTATGTGGTGGCTGGGTAAAGTTGTAACCTGATACATCTTTATTTATTATGCTTTATTTTTTCGGTAGTGGGTGGGATGAGCAATTGCAACAAAAATATCCGAGTCAGCGATTGAAATAGACATTTAGAATAGCTGCCATTAGACCAGTCGAAATAGTGGTGGTGGACGGAAGGCTTTGCATATACCAATGTTCAGGCAGTCTGAAACTGAATTATATCGCCAGCGAACGTTTACTACAAGAGCGTTTGGCATACTTAACATTTGAAATCATAGCCATAGCTATTTTACTTCTATCAATTAGCTTAGACTCCGTTTTTATTTACTATTAGAGAAGATAAGGTATCGGGAAAAATTGTGAAGAAAGTTTGTATTCACGAATCTACCACCAGGATTTTTAAATGTCACAACATATGAATGGAATTTTTCCTACAAATCTATTGAAATGCGTCCCTTTTGCCTCAAAGTTGCAAAATGAGCTGTCCAACGTCTGGTACCATTACCCCTCGTCTTCCCAAGCGGGGTTGGGGTGGTACTCCCCCCCCCCCCCCGTGCGTGAAACTGTGATTCGGTGGCGCTAAAATGCCAAAAGCTCGCGTTAAAAGCTTCTAGGTAATCATTCTCTCATCCTTTCTGTCATTTTAGCGAAAAATGTGAAGTAGCGCCTCACCGGATTAGGGTATGCTGTCAAAGTCGACGGGTAGGGGTGGTCCCCCAAGGATTTTATGGTGCCTTTTGAAAATATTATGCACATTTTTTTTTTTTTTTAATTTGCCATTTTAAAGGCACTATAAGTCATTTGCCATCATTTAGAGCTGACACTTCTAGGCGTAAATTGGATTGTTTCGCCTAATTTCTGTGGAAAATGCCAATTTTTACTTTTTTTATTATTTTGTTTATGATGTCATTGTGGCGCCATATTAGGTATGTTGGTACTTATTTGGATATCAATGGAAAGAAGAGGACCAGAGCTATCCACTGGTTGTCAAAAGCTCAAGCATCGGTGCTTTATACGAATTCTCGAGTGGGTGGTAACCACCCCCTCCCCACCCCCTTGGTCAAAACCAACTTCCTGTTGTTTTACCGGCTACCATTCAACTGTTGGCGGCGCCCGCTATCCATGTGTAGAGGTCAGTGAGCGATATCCACTGCGATCAATATCGGCGGACCAAAGACCTTGGTCGGACAGTGACTTGCAACATATTGTGTCAGTTTCTCTTAAAAGGTCATATACAAAGAATGTATTGTACTTGTATATCTTTTGAAAGTTATGTAAGCGACTATTTGCCCAGGAATAAAATCCCGGGAATAAAATAGACGTTATTTATACATTACAATATTGTTCAGATCTCGATCAATGTCTTCTACTGTCAAAGAGCGATTTGTTTTTCCTTCATGTATTTCTGCACGAAATAAACAATAGACATGTGTAAAGATTGAAGTTGTTTATGGGCTGTTATTTAGTATGGACTAAATTGATTCTTTCATCCAAGTCACCAAAGGCTCTACAAACGTTTTTCACACCAATTTTATAAAATGGACATTCCTGACATAAGTGTTTGCTCATTACGAATATTCGGCCTGCACGAACAAACTTCTTCGTAATAATTACAAATGAAGAGCGCCGCCCAATTACTATGCGGGGACTGTTGTGCACAGATCTCATGCGAGTGTGCAAATCTTGATAAAATTGTGAATTGTTGTACACAATTACTTTATGCATTGACAATAAAAACCAATGATGGAAAGCACTTTCCACACCCCTTCATGACCCCCAGCTTGGATTTCAAGGTTACACAGAGTAAAAATTTTAAAATGTTCCGATTGTGTTGAAAATAAACACAACCATGATGAATTAAATTTTCTTGGGTACAACGGATTCCATAAAAACTAGAGTTTTCTACTACCTATAGTTTACAAAAAAACGTTTTTTGAATTTGGGGTAAAACCTGTAAAAATGTTAAAAAATTCATTTTGGTTGTACAGGGGTCAAAAATTAAAAGTTGCTCGAGTTTTTCTAAAACGTGGTTCAAATTGTGATTATCCATATAGGATAGTTTTGGATGCTATCTTTGATTTGTTTTGGTTTATTACCAAAATGGCGATGAAGTCAACAGCTATTGTCAGCTATTGGATACTATTGACCTGTGACCTATTTTGTTGGATAACGAGAAAACTAAGCATAACATATTAAGGCAAACTCTTCCTTCTTCAGTACGAAACTTAATTTGATACGCAATAAACAACAATAATAAATTAACGAGCACACGTTGAAAATAAGGGTGCTGCCCAAAATTACAATTAATAGATTGAAAAAAAAATACGAGACAAAATAACCGGTTAAATAAACAGAGAATGAAATGAGAATTATTTTTATCTGCCGCAGATATGGCACAGTTCTGATGTAAGGGAAGACCCGCGTCTCTATATAAGGTGGTCATTGAATGAGGGGCAGAAAAGGGTGAAAAAAACCATTAGTTTAATTTTTTGTTTAAAAATTATTTATTAACATTGAAGTCAAAGACATTTCATCATCAATTAAAACGCCTAAAAGTTTAAGTTGTTTTAGTAACAGTTACGCCATGAGTCAATGCTAGAAATTGGGGGATGAAAAAGTACTCCTAATAATCGTATTTATCGCGATATAATGTGACTAGTTAGATGTACTATTTGTGTCGATGTCATTGATTCAATCTGAACACACTGTCTCATCTTCTCATCTATGCAGGGTGACATTACGTTTAATACGTTGACATGCAATATCATGGCTATTTTTCATGCTGGAACCAAGTTTGAATTGGGGAAATGCAATGGAAGTATTGATTGCTGTAGAATTATATGCGCTGAACTGTGTTTTGACTAATAAGGGTCAGTTGCGGCACGGTCATAAGCATGGTTTGCATGACTCGCACAATGTACACGCACAACATTTACTGCATTCGGTTTGTGTGTATACGCAACACGGTCATTTAAAGTTATAAGTTAAATTTGCATAATATGAATGTACACACGTGCGCATTGCCGTCGGTTACTAGCGTGGTGACTATAATCGATTTACGCATACATTCAACTTATACAAGCTTCAATAGAGTGGTTTGTTTTTTGGCCTGTTCCCATTCCCTTGCCGATTGATGCCACAAATCGCAGAAATTCCTTCAAATCTTGTTGGTAAATTAGATGAATACCAGCTTTTCTTTACGATTTTTTCCGCGACACCAATTCTTCTCTAATATTAATTAAAAATCGAGGGTCTAGCTCATTGAATGGACAGTAGTATCTGTTCCACAACAGGTGTCTGCGGTTTCGCTTTCTCAGGTCGGTCTATTTGTTCAGATTGTACTGCCGGTTTTATATATTTCAAGATTTTTTTCTCGTGTATAGCGAACATTTCTTCGCAGGGAGTTGCTTTTCCATATATGGTCGTTTTTATGAGTTCTTCTAGTATCTGTGGAATCAAGATGCTCTATCGTGACTGACAATCAAGGATTATCTAAGAAGATACAGACTCCCCTATTTTTTGTAACGGAAGTGGACTGCCATGGGAAGGCGCTTCCAAGTGTCTGTAGATAATAGCGACGACATCGCATATTTTCCTGGTGTGGAGCAATGGCGCGAAGTTCAAAAGTAACGTGCTATTTTTGCGTGGTTGCTTGACTAAATCACAGAATTTATAACAAATTTTCATTTTCTCTAATTCCTAAAGACAAAGAAAAGACCGAATGTTATAATGTTTGTCATTTTGTCCTTAGCATTATAAGACATTAAGGAATCGACAACCTCGTCCCTTTGTCCTCCCGACTTCCACCAAAATGTGCTTACGTGTAAATGAAAATCGAGTTGAAATTTGACAAACACGGTCGGCCGGCCCCGGTCTGCTTGCTCCGTTGAGAATAGCGCCATCTGCGTCTGTAAGGTAATTTGCTGATTGGGGGGGGGGGGGGGGGGGGGGGGGGGGGGGGGGGGGCGTAGAAGCGTTAAATCGTTTGCCGTACAAAATATGGGGAATGTCCTATCTTCCTTTAGATATCTTTGCTGCATGTTCCAGGGACGTTGTTGCCCAATGATTACGAGCTATTGTGTGTAATTTGCATTTGCATTTGTTAAATACATAAACCCTGCGTACGCCCCGACTGTGACTTGTAGACAGACTCTCGGTGCTGAACAAATGATGCGTGAAGCAACAGTGGGGAACACAATTCATGGAAAGGGCATAATGACCGATGGCATATCCAACATATGCCGCTCAATGTCTTTTTAAAATTCGTCCATCGAATGTTATTAAATGACGTCATTTCAGGAGAAGGTTAATTGTTGGATTTAAACCTTTTTTGCCACTACACTTCCCTGGACCCCATGTAAGCTATGATTAAAACGCGTGTAAAGTCATAGCTGCTTTATTTGCTATTTACACACGGCTATTGTATTTTCCGTATTTATTTTATTTTTACCGCCTTCTTTGTAGTCCCGGTACCTTCAACATGGTTTTTGTTTATGTTTACGTAAAGCTGCAGATTCTCTTTAAAAGCGCAAAATTCAAAATGGCTTCCGCTTCATGTAAAATTGCTATCGATTTTAAGTCCAAAATGCATTTTGACACGCATTTGTAAATTTTATTGGCACGTGTTGGGCAAAGGTTTGATGATATGTCAAATGATAGCCTGGTTTTCTGGTAATAGCACAACAAATTTTAATCTACCTCATTTAAGAGCACGATCTATTTAGTAATTGTGGTAGCCATTTTAATTTTGTGATTATAAGCTCAAACAAATTCACATTTGCTTTATATATGCAGATACCACTACGTACCTTATAAGGGCCAATTTCGAGTTCTATGGCGTTTGTACGGGTATTACATGCCCATGTTAATATGTTTCATGAAACTATTAAGTTTTGACATGGGGGGGATTTTATCCCAGTGATGTTGTTGGGAGAACTGCGGTCCAGTGGAAAAGCGCAGACTCATGATCCTAGTACCGTGTAAATCGTGAGTTCGAGGCCCCACTGCGCCTTAGTAAGACACTTTCTTTCGCGTGCCTCATTTCCACCCCAGGTTGTAAATGGGGAGCTGTTAGGGGTAGTAATAATTACCTGTCATAAGTGGATTACGAATTTCTACTTGTGCCATATCCTTATAATACGGAATAATTGTGAAGCGCTTTGAGACCTAATATGGCGCTAAATAAATGTCACGTTTCATTATTTTTATTTAAATAGGTTTCCTGCCACATATCCCTCGTGCTTTTAGGTTACCAAATTATTACTTACAGTAATCTTTGGGCCACCCTACTTTTGCTTAAAAATGAAATGACGGCCAAAATACCAATTGTGACCACAAATTTGCTAACAGTTACAAAATGCAGTCAGAAACTCAGAATTTACCCTTTAATGTCAAGGTATAGGTCTTTGCAACTGCATAACAAACTTGGTTAGTAAGTATCAAAATACTTAAAATGACGTTCTTTTAATAGCGTAATCTAACCAATGCATCATTAAATAATTGTTGAACTGCCTAAAGGAACATTATAGACTATCATTTTGACATAGGCGGACTGACCATAGCCTGCTGTGGCCTTTTCACATTGCCGCTTGGAATGGGCCACTTTGGGCCTCGCGATAAAAAGAGAATTTTAAGGAAACAAAAGAAAAATTTTTTTTTTTAATATTTTTAAAAAAATATTATATGGTATGAGAATTCATTAGCCTATGAAGCAATTTCATGAGTGCAGTGTTAAAGTATATTAATGTGGTCCGCATGCAGGGCTGCCGAAACTCCTGGAGCCAACGAAATTTGAAGCCTTTGATTTGGGTTATAACCGGGGGGGGGGGTTCTCAAGTTTTTTTGGTAGGTATTTGCCTCCCGAATTAAAAAAAATTGGGCTGATTTGAGGCCCAAAAACTGGGGTATCCGGAACTAGTTTTTTCCCAGAAATTTCAGAAAATAATCTGCAATTTCCCGTCAATTTCAGCTACTTTTTGGGAGATTTTTGAAATAGGTCTTATAGGCTGCACATATACACATACTTCCCCCCAATGTGAGGAGGCTGAAGCATTTTTATCGATATCTAAGAAAGTTATAAGCGTTGGGTCCGGCGGCAGCCCCGTATAAAGCGGAACATTGAATCCAGGGTAGAGAGTTGAGCTGTACCTCTCTCCACAGTTTGCCTTTAAACACTTCCAATTCCCTATAGCAAATCACTATTTTATTCGTGGAAAGTGTGATCATTTGGTCAGTCGCAGCGACTGACTCCAGCCGACTCCAGCTTATATATTTTATTGAAAACCATTTGAACTACTTTCTGAGTTATAATCTTTGTGCCCAGAAAAGAGAGCCAAAAAGGATGTTCCACTACTAATACAAACTAACTAGGGCCGCAGGGTTTGCTAGGCCCGATAGATGCAAAAATCGGGGCCCTGCTTTTAGCAAAAAATGCGCAGAGAGCACGTGGAAAACAAGCATTACCTTAGAATGGCCTCTAAGAAAAAGTGGATGAGTGACAATTAATCTAATTTAGATATATACCATTGGATACACTTTTTTTTTTGCTTCTAACATCTAAACGGCTGGAGCGATTTTTGACTCAAAATTTTAAATATGGAAGTTAGCTGGTGCGATTAATAAGTTAATTTGCAATCTATTCTGAGTGGGCCAACAACTAAAAATTGCCACCTATCAGAACCCAATGTCGAAATTAAAAAAAAAAAAAACTTGGTAGTGGATAGTGCTGGACACAAGTATTTATCCTGCAATCTGTGATGTTACCTAAAAGCTTTCATATTAATTAGCCATAGGTCAACTTCTGCCCAATGCCTGAATTTGATGACACTTGGGATTGGAGTGGAAGAAGGACCAAAGTATTACCCAGTGCACAGTCTCGCCTTGTTAAATGGCATAGTAAATTAGCCATTTGCATATCTTTTCTAATGGGCCAATAACTAAAAAAATTCTTACCAGAACCCAACTTTGAATTCAACCAAAACTTGGTATGTGGGTTAGTGGCACCACAAGCATGCAAGCTTTGTTGCTAAATGTGAATATTAATTGATCTATTTACATTTTGTTCTGCATGGCTAATAACTGCAGAACCCAGCGTTGAATTATGATAGTGGCACACGCTCGCACTGTTAAATGGGTACATATTAATGAGTCATTTGCATATTTGTGTGATTGGCTGATAACTAAACCAGGTTGACTGTGATGAAACTTGCTAGGCAGTACAGGTGTCCCCAAAAAAGTGGAGCAAGCAGATAAACTCCGTTTTCTCACAAAACTGCTGAAGCTGTGGAATTTCAATTTTAGGAGGATATTAAATCCCCTTTGTTAAATTGTGCAAATCCCATGACAATCCGCCTATGCAAGCTAAATATATAACGGCTTATTAAAGGGGTACCAAAATTATTCACAACTAGGAAACAAAATTTGCACACGAGATTAGGCATAGATTGATTATTAAATACCAAATCACATTAGGAAATAATAAACACGCAATGATTAAGCCTACGTGCTAACTAAACTTATGATCGACCAAAGCAAAACCTGCCTTATGTATTTTTGTGTTATAGCTACCTGTTGCAGTTTTCCGTTATAAATACCATTTCTGCTAAATATATAAACTTTGCAAAATTATTGAGCACATATGTTGAAATTCTAGTCCAAATTCTTTTTACCAGACAATAAATTAAATAGCTTAGTGACATGAAAGTTGGAAAGTCTTTGTCGGCAGTAACTGTTTAACGGGCAACTGTAACCAGACCCAAATGACACAACAGATACGATTTTTGACGTTTCTCATCTTTGTGACGGTTATAATTCTAACACAAATTGGAAGAAATAATGGCACCATTTTCAATGAACTAAGCTTAGAGGATCACATCTGGCATTATTGATTAATATCGCTACTTTAACAATTGACTTGAATCTAAAATTTCACAAACATTCACTGCTTTCTTAAAATCTGTCAAATTAGCATGCTTACACACCGAGCCACACTTTTAGCATAAGTCTTGTCAACTTTAAACTTATTATTTTTTTTTTTTAATCATGTTATTGTGATATTTCAATTTATATGAAAGGGGGATGGCCCGATTCAGGATATGAAGTTTTCATATTGGTAGAGTGGCCTTCAGCCAATCCCATCTGTAAAGTTTCGCGCGATATTCAATCCGTTTTGATTGTGTAAGAACTAAAAAACGGAATTTTTTGAAAGCCCCATAGAGTACTGTGTAAAAATAATTTTGTTATATTGGTCGACCAAAAATGGGGCACATTTTCGCTCATAACTTCCAAACCAAACATTCTTTGGCCTTAAGATTCACAGGGTAAATAAGAAAACCTCGTTACGCTTCTGATTCATACCAATATGTTGACCACTTCCGGTTAAATCTGGGGCTTCTGGGGACTAGGCTATTAACGATCGGGACATGGACAGTAATGTCGTCGCATATCATCTTCAGGTTTAAGGTTAGCATTTAGTCACATGCACAATCTGATATCATAATCACTAACTGTGTAAATCCCAGTGTAATGAATGAAAAAAGAATAGCCTTTAATATTCGTTTGTATCTCTGGTTTGTGTGGGCGGATTGTCATGGGATTTGCACAAATTATACAAAAGAGTATTATTATATTCTATGAAATGAAATGTACCGCTTTGAGAAACCACATTTGGAGTTTATTTGCTTTGCAAACACTTTTATTGGGACACAGTATAGTGATTGAAGGCAGGCCCATGCTATATTTCTATGAATACGAGCGGAGCGCAAACGTCGAGAACCAAAAATTTCTATTTTGGGGGTTGTAGTAGTTGTAGATCTATTTGTTTGTTTATGGTTTGTTTGCTGTTTTGTGTGCATGACATAGGACCTATGCTTTTTAAATATGGCCCATGAGCGGTCAAATCATTTTTCCACGGTCGGGATATTGATACCAGTCCGCCTCTGAATTTTGACCAAAATCAGAAAAAATGCAAATGGCAGCCAAATGTCATTGACTGAAAATCGGCTAAACAGGCTGTATCGGGAGCTATAAAGATAGTAATAAATGCTTTTTTAATGAATTGTAATATATATCATTTAGATCACTAACGCAGTGCCCGTTAAGAAGCTATTTTTTTTTTCAAAAACAATTATATAACTCATACAAAAGAAAATTTAATTGTTAAATTTTTCTTTTTTTTTTTTTTTTTAAATTTGAACTTGCACTGTCGGTATTTTTTAAATATACATATGTTTCCACATTGTTTACCAGTAGTTCAATGCTACTCCAACAATATCTTGACTGTGTCATCCCACATTTTGCTCGAAATGAGTCGCAATTAAATAAACGACTCAATGGCAGGGGAAAAGTTGTTATTCTGATCATCAAAATAGTATTATATTATACCAATTTAAATAAAAAATCTTTAAAGAGTAAAACCCTAGAAAAAGAATGAAAAACCCGTCGCATAGAGATATGAGCTATTTTTTAAAGCAATGCGCTAGGGAAGGGGGGGGGGTCTAAATTAGTTTTTAGCGTCATTTTGAGAAGCAATGGTACCCTATATGTTTTTCTTTATAGTATCTCAACAATTAGTTAACAGTGCATCGGTTACGTTACGATAATTTAAAAAAAATCATTTCGATAAACATAAGGTAATCCATCATGCATTGCGGATTTGTAGTTATTATTCGATCATTTGAAGTGCTTACTTTATCAAAAGCACGATCTATGTTTTTGTGAATTAAAATAAAATTTAGAGTTTTTGTGTGCATTTTACAACGGAATTAGTTCCATTACGATTGGTATTGGGCCACCACTTTGTTTTTAAGTCACAAATCATGGGGGCCCAAAAGTTATTTTAAAGATAGCGCTAATACAATACACATAAAAACACTAGAAATGTGGCAAAAAGTAGTTTAAGGTATGACCTGCGATGTTACCTGTCTATATTTTTATAGCACTTTAATAGGCCCACAAAGGCTTATTGAATATAAAATAGATTCAAGTATTGTAGACGTGTGGCACTATTGTTTTGAAATAGCAGCCAACATCAATCTTGAGGGTGATACATTTAATTTTATTGAATAATGATCATTCGTTACGACAGAACGGGAAATCTCACAGACCCTGCCGTATTGACTATTGGCTTCGAATCTCTGTATATTAAGATCGACCCGGAGCCTGCCATCTCAGGCCGTGAGGAAAAAAAACTCTTCCCCCTTTTTGACTATCGGAACGTTTGTCACACGCCACTTGTCCCCTTCTAAGACACTTGTCGCGCAGGGGTGTATTTCTTTTTTTTTTCTGAAACTGGCCCGTCGGGCCAGTGAACTAGGAAACCTACTGGCCCTGGCGTGAATGCACTGACCCAACCTTTTCCATTCTATGGCATGAATTTCTTGGCTTATATTCCAAACTTTGATGGCCGAATGTAAAATAAAATTACGCTATAATTAGACCCTCAGTCCTTAGAAGGACTCAACTTAGGGTTGGGTGTGGGGCTTGAGAAGATTTTTAAATAAATTGGTCCTTCGGAACTGATTTTTTTTCAATTATATGGACTTGGGAACTGCATTTTAGGCGAAATTGAGGTTGTGGAGATGATGAACTGGTAAAATTTCCCCATGGAGCTAAATTCTCTGAGTTTTGTGGCAAAGTAGAGGAGGATTAAGGAGGCAAAAAGAGGCGCAAACTGGGGAGTCTTGAATGACGCCATCAGCCTACGCCATTTCAAGATCAGTGCCCCACCCCTTCTCGAGGCTTCAGTATCGTGTTTATTTTGGCAACTTTTTTGCAATTACTTTCACACCCAAAATCACCTACATTTTTAAGTTTGTACACAGTAAAAAATTTTTAATATTTGATAATAAAGTGGACAAATTAATTCTCAGGTCTACAAAACAAATTATTTCACAGTCTTCAGTTGTCCACTTGGGGAGATTGCTGAGATCTGGTCCGTTTCTTTTCATACTCGCATCTTTTTATTACTAGAACGTCCTTTAATTCTTTTTCTTGTAGGGCCTAGTCTACTGCAATTGGTTAAGAATGCTCATTTCTGCTGAATTCTGCAGTTAAAGTGCTGCGGAGCAGCTGTGATAGGTGCACTTTTATGAATTATTCGTGATTGAGGTCATTAGCACTCATGCACGTATACGCACATAAAATGCCATGATGACAGAAGGACTAACATACCCGCTGTGTTAGAGAAGTTGTGCCTGTGGGAGTCGGCACTGAATTGGTGACTGATGATCTTTGAAAAAGCGTAAAATGCAGGAAATCATTTAAATAAATGCTAAAGCAATTTGAAGGATAATTCACATGAGGTAAGACTGTAATATATTACACGACCTTAATACCACACCGACATTTCGAAAATCAACTGGCCCCGACGGGCCACTCCGTTGAATTCTTACTGGCCCGACAGGAATTTTCACTGGCTCGGGCCAGCGGCCAGTACTAAATTTTGAGGTGTCGCGTCAATTAGTAGTATATTTAAAACGTAACTAACTTCACATTGATAATTACATATTCAAGGCACTATCAGTGATTTTGCTAAATCAGAATCGCACAAATCATCAAAAATCAGATTTTTGCATTCTGTAACAGGACTGGTATACCCTACATATACTACAGATGGGTAGATTAGAAACACAATTATGGACAGAATCGGATATATTAGTCTTTACTCTCGCGTTTGGACCTTACTACAACGCGTAACTGAAAGAGGCCATATCTTTGAGCACCGTCGCTTCTCATTTTTCCTGTATTTTTTTTTTAATTGGGAAAAGTAACTTACGAGAATTCTACAGACTACGACACGTTCAGATATTCATTGAAAAAAATCAAATATTTTGAGTCTTCGGATGACTCACTGATAATGTTCTTCATTAAGTTGTTAAAAAATTTAAAATAAAAAAATGAATTATCATTTGAGGAAAAGGAAGATAAGTCATGCACTAGGAACACATTGTCAACGCTACTTCAGACACAGATATTCACACTCACACCACCCCCATAAAATCAATTTAATAACAAATAATATATCTCGTACGGTTTACCTTTCATGTCTCAACAATGGCACTTTGTAGTCTTGTCACGTTCTTTAGCTCTTCTGTTAATGAAAATGACAGATAATAACTAAAGGAGAGACCAACGAGATTTTGTAGGTTGTTTTGTTTCCATCCACTTTGCTGAGGTAATCTAGAGATATATCCAATTGCACCCTTTTCTGGTAGACGTTTCATATAGAAGTACCGGGGATGCAATGAGGTATTACAATTGATTCGCCATGCGCTGAAAGACGTTGGGCAGTAGCGCTTGACGAATATGGCAATACCTCTTTGTATACGAGGGAACTTCTATATGAAACGTCTACCCCTTTCTGATTACATGAAGGGCGTATACTTTTAATAAATGACCTAAAAAGTCAGAAATTTGATAATATAACGGCCGAGTTCCCAGGTTAGGAGCAAAGTAATTGCCTCGAGGGAATCAATTACATTGTGCGGGTTTTTATATAAAATTGTTCCGTGCGAGTCTTGCATATCTGAAATAAACACTGACCTTTATTCCGTGTGTGCGTACTAAGTTAAACTCAACGCAATTTAATAATCCCCGTAATGATACTCAATGTTTTATTGCATCTCCAGACGAACACTACTAATTATAAATGGCTTCCTAAATTTTACGTGGGGCGATTAATAATAAGCATCTTGATTTTACACTATCATTTACAAACTAATTGGATTAGAACTGTAGAGGAAATTTACTAGAGAGAATGCTTTCTTCACATGTATTACAAATTGAGATCTGATCACAATATATAACCCTTATTTTAACAACTCCCAAGTGAATCTGCTGTTCGTCTCATCATCACGTAGAATAATAACGCACAACAAGGCTCAATTTAGCTCAGATTCAATTCCACTTGTGGACCGCCAAGGTCACGAGACGAAGAAAACGCCATGGATCATATCGTCATGAGTCTTCCAAACAGGCCAATCGACCATTTTGGCGAAATTTAGCTTTTTTGCATATTATGATATAGATCCACTCTTTTCATATACCAAATATAGAGCAAAAATACATTCCAAGTTTTTAGATATATAATTTTTACTTTTTGGAATCATACCCAAACGCCAAATGAAAGTATTCAAAACAGCCATCTCGATTCGTCTGTTTGCACACATACGCTGAAAACCACCGACGACCATCTATAAAGTGACCTATCGATTCAATGGGATATTGCGAGATTCATTTCCTTTCTCGATCAACATTGGGTAGCCTATAGAAGTGTGGTCGAAGTTATATTAGTACAATGTGTGTAGCAGGATCTGAGACGATTTTGCCACCACTAAAAATATACATTTTGCAGATTGTATGACAAAGGATTCCCTTACGAAAAAATGGAATGCATCCAACCCAATGGGCTTGCACAAGCTTGCAAGAAGCTTGCAGCCCGCTTGCGCAGGTTTGACGAACCCAAAGCATATGCATACATGCGACTGATTGCAACAACGCATGCGCAGGCAATTACATGCTTGCAGCTTTTGCAAGCATGTGCAAAATTTGGCAAGCATTTACACAGTTTGGCGCTGCGCGCACATTTGCAAGCACACGGTGTTGCAAGCGTGCACATTCGCAAGCAACCACAATTTTGCAAAGCAATTTTTGCAAAAGCAAGTATACTGTATGCATGCTTTCTGCAAGATTCTGCAAGCATTTTCCAAAAACATGACAAGCTTGTACGTTTTGGACTTTTGTAAAATTTTGAATGCATGCGCAGTGTTGTTTACCTTGAAAGTAGAAATTTAGAAAAAGTGACAACTGCTCATATTATTAAAGGGGATGGCCCGATTAAGGATATAAAGATTTAACTTTGATACATTTCCAGGATTAAAATTAAAAAAACCCCTCTGTAAAGTTTCGCGACGATAATTTAATTCGTTTTCATGTGAGACCATTAAAAACGTGATTTTGTAAGCCCCACAGAGTACTGTGTTAAAATATATGGTCGACCAAATTGGGGTACCTTTTCGTCACTAAAATTCCAAACCAACACATACTTTAGCCGTAAGCTTTCCACAAGGGTAAATGAGAAAAATAGTAGTTTCTTCTGATACCAAATCGTTGACCACTTAGGTAACATTTGGGGTTCTGAGGACGAGGCTATTAGAGATCGGGCCCATGGACATTTAAAATTATACAATATTAATTAGCTCATTATAAACAATTTCAGTTTTCTTAAAATAATACTTTTTAACATTTGCAGGTGATCATAAAAGCTTCATATTATTCGAATTAAGCATTGGTCTAGTCCACTGCTTGTTTTTAATACTGAGGCTTTGCATGAGCCTGAGGAGCAAAATAAAGCTGAACCTTTGAAGTTGACTACAACTTAGGACTGGTATGTGTGTACAAGCTGTTAATGGATTACTTACTAGATGAACAATGCTCAAAACACGAGAAATTTAATGGAAATCCAGGCACAAAAAAAACATGAGGCTGTAAACATTCACGTATTCCCAAGTTTAATACAAGCTTCGCCTATGTGATTACCTTTTTCAAACTATTCGGCGCTGCGACCCAAGTCTCCCTTTACCGCTGTGCTTATGTTCAAATCAGCTATCGTAGGATGTAGGGTCCTTATCACATTGTGTAAGAGACTACTTGCTAGCGTTTTGAATGATTAGCCACCAGAACAGTTCTTGGATTTACTTTGAATGGACGGTTTGATGATTTTGCAGTGATTGCAGAAGTGTGGGCCCTAAAATGATTGAAGCTAAAAAGTTGTTCCAGCTAGTCCGTATTCATGAACAAGACAAAGGGCTTTGAAGGACGGGAGTAACTGGACACAGGTTACTACAGGCCCCACATTACAGATTTCGCAATGTCGGGGTCTCAAGTGATGAGTTGTCCAAGTCTCAGACTTAAGGGACTAATGATGACATGGTACTACCACCACAGCATAGTATTTTGCCATGCATGGCATTACCAAAGATATGAATGTACTGTATAACCTAGTTCAGGTGGGTATGAATTCAGTATTCTGCCACCACATCCTTCCCATGCATTGCATTGTTCAACACTAATGCGGTTTAATCCATTGAGCAGTTGAGGCTTGCCGGAATTCATAGGTGGTGGCACAATAGTACAAAATTCTTTCTACTAGTACTAGTAGGTGATATTATATAAAATAATACATAGATTCTAGTCATTTAATGGTTATTTGTGCCACGTGACTATTCAACAGGAGTTTACCATTCCATCTCAATGGTCTACAAATTAACTATTAACGCGTTGATAGTTTTACTATCACGAAGCCTCTATTTCCACCCGCACGTTGTGTTAAAACATGCCATGCGGTTACAGTATGAGCGATAAACGAAGTCTGATGAAGAGGGTGTTAGCAGTAATTTCTACTTTCATCTCCCGTTCGTTACGACTGTACAAAACGCCCATACAATGTATGGAACTGTGCCATTCCGAACATGAATACGATGATGCAAAAAAGGTTCCTTGCAGACATTACCATGGCGTCCACTGAAGCAACTCCCCGATTGGCGCTAGTAAAATCAGATCTAGTGGATTAATGAAGCGGACGATAAAAAAACACAAGCTGTCAAATAAAAAGTACGCGTCAAGGATTCTGTCAGACTATGCTATAGCCACGGGGAAAAACTGACTTATTGAGTGATTTTGAACTAATACTGTTGGAGAAAGATGATGTTCCAATGTGTTTTTCAGCGGCGTTTACATGTTGCAAATTTTATAATCGGATTTTGAATTAAACTGGATCTGGAACTTTGATTCCTTTTGACACCTTGAACTCTACTGAATGCCTGAAAAAATCAACCTCGTAAAATTTATGGTCTCAAAGGGGTAGTACGCTTTGCTTTCTTTGAAAAATAATAGAACTTGTCATTCTTTTCATAGGCCCTGTGCTGTAGATCCAGACAGGCTAGCTAGGCTAGATATGCTATATAATTATTAAATGACCAGAATCTATTGCATGAGTTATATAACACAATATTAACTGCCTTTGTATTCGTGTGATGGTAAAAATATGATCACTCGGTGAAATATGGATTGTTCATTTCACTCGCCTGCGGCCTCGTGAAATGGAACAATCCATCTTTCACCTTTTGATCAGATTTTTACCATCACACTCAAAGTCAGTTAATATTTGGTAAACTATAACTAAAGTAAAGTAGGACTGCACTGGCATGGCTGGGGCTGTAGAAATACAATACAGATTTTTTTTTTTTTTTTATGGCAATGTTTGATTTCTATTAATACGTGTTACAGGTATAATCATGCCAGGCTCAGGCTCAGTGCATACATTGTCACCTGATTTGGCTGTATACTCCAGTACGTATGGCTAGTTATTTTCTGGCAGCTAAGCACTAGCTGTACTACGTACCAATTCAGGTGTCGAAACTTTTTAAAAAATGACCGCGACATATACAACCTTACGCCTGCCCCATATCAATTTCAGTATGTGTACCAGGGGCGTATCCAGGACGACATACCCCGGGGGCCACTGAGGATTTACTTCTGGCGCCCCATTTGGAATAATGAAAATGTGTCGCGCCTTCGCACGTCTTTTGTTAATAATGCATCAAACATAAATAGATATATTTTTTCGGCGAGCGTAGCGAGCCGGACAATTTCTTTTCTGTGTCGGCAAATGGGCAGTTTTGTCTGGGAACAACCCTGCAAGTGATAAATAACTTCTCACCTTCCGAACAACTAGCTTTATTAACTAGAACAGACGCCACTTAACGACAACGCCAAAAAAGGCTGAGAACGTGGTCGGATCGTATATTTAGTTGTTTATAATGATGCCGCTACATTCTCCTCTCCTTGATTTTAACGTTAGCTCTCTTTGAGCACATTTGATTTTTTTTTTTAAAATAATCAATGACTGCGCAATTTGATTTTCCTTTATGAGAGAGCCCTTTCTTTGACTTTTTTCGTACCCGTTTTATCCCTATTTTCCTCTTTTTTAGATTTCCCTTTTTTTGCACCCCTTAAACTTTTTTCACCCCTTTCATCCTTTTCTTTTTTTGACACACCCCTTTATTTATTTCTATATCCCCTTTTCTTGCCATTTTTCACAGTTTCAGTTGCTGTTTTCGCGCCCCTTTCCTATTTTTTAACCCCTTTTTCTTTTCTGTTTTGACGCCCCTTATTATTCCCCTTTAACACTTAAAGGGCCCCGTGGGGGGGGGCGGTCCAAGTACCCAACATTTGATTTGTTTTGCGATTTCTCGTTTACTCAATCAAATTGTTTTGTTCAGATTTTTTTGCTAATTGTCCTGATTTATTCAATACCGTTTCTCCCTGAATACTAAACAAAATTCAATCCTCCCCGGCTTCATTAGAATCATTAGTTTTGGTCCCTAGAACCCCCCCGCCTCTTGGCACTAACGGAAGGGAACAAATCAAGATATTTTCTAATTGAAAAATTAAAGTAATTAATCTTGGGATTTATTTTGCTTAGATTATACCTTAAGAGGCAATTAATTAATACTTTTTAATATACTAAATCACAAATAACCCTTGTTATATGCTGATAGCAGCAATTTTTAATTTGTCATGACGTGCTCTAACATGTGTAAGTCCTCATGGGGAAAAAAGGTGAATGTGAAGTTTCTGAGAAAAATACAAGATGGGATCATTTGGGGCTATATTGTTTGCATGATTAGTTAACCAAATTGGCTTATATAGTAGATATAATGAATTATTTTGGTTCTAACCTTATATGGGAGTTGCTGAGGATGGAAATATGCCAACCACTCTTTTCGAGAGTAACAATTTCAAATGGCCATAGGTCATAGGTCAAAGTTCGGATTTCAATTTTTGATTGTGTGGGTAGGTGGTTTTTACGTGACCCCCACTTATTTGTGTTTAGTGTCATGTCAAACTCCCATGGGAAAAGTGGGTTATCTGGGTTGGTCCCTAGGACCCACCCCCCCCCCCCTTTTTTTAGCTGGGCACTAATTTTACACTCCAATTTCCTTTGCTATTCTTTTGCGTCCGTTTTAAAAACCCTTTTCTTCGCTTTTTTGGCAGTTCTTTATTAATCGTTAGCTCTAATTTATTTTGGGCTATTTTGCGCCCCTTTAATTCGTTAAACTTTTTCTCAACCTTTTATCTTTGATGTTGACGGACGCCTCTTATTTTCTCTTTTCTTCCACCTGCCTTTGTTTTCCGTTTTGGCGCCCTTGCCTTTCTCCGTTTTTCTTTCTTTTCTTTTTGCTGCACCTTATTAACACTTTCTCATGCCTATAAGTGCTTTTGGCTCCCCTTCCTTTTAATCTATTTATACGTTCTCTTTCCTCATTTTGGTTGCACATAGTTTATTCGTATTTTTATATAATCCCCATTTTCGCCCTAATTTGGCGCTTCTTAGTTTCCCTTACAGTCCCATCCTTGGTAATTGGCCCCCCTTCCCCCTTCATTCCTTTCCTCCTTCTATCTCCTATTTTGCTTCCTTGTCTTCCCCTTTCACCCTTTCTTTCCGTCACTTTTTCCTTTTCATCTTTTCCTTCCCTCTTATGTTTCTCCCTTTTCTTCTTTTTCTCTTTTCCTTCTTTTTGCGCCCCTCTGCCACCGCGGGGCAAGCGCCCCCTTTGCCCCCCCCCCGGATAGCACTGTGTACTCCCGTCGAGTTGACAGTTTTAACTTAATGCACAATCGATTAATTCCCACCTTATTTATTTTCGGGGGGGGGGGATTTTTTTTAAATTTTAGTGAAAAACTTTGGACTCCGGCCTCGTTCTTCCTTTCCACACAATATCAGTTCAATTCATCGTGAATAGTACGGTTCGCCATGCAAAATCATTTCAATCATTTATATTTTCAAAAAAAAACATTCAAGATACCGGTAACCATACATAATTTTGCAATCCAAATGGGCAAAATACAGCTAGCTCCTAACTACCACTCGGTGAGAAAAATTGAACCGTTTGAATGCAAAGAACATAGATATGGCCCTTTGACAGCTAGTCGTGTGCAAATGTACATTTCGGATAGGCAAAACGCAGTCCCCACATGGCCTCGTTTGAATAGCAAAATGCAGTACAACATGGGCACATTTTAAACCCCAGCTGCCACTTATCAGCAGCCATTTTTGGTGATCTCCTGAGGAGTAAAATATGATTGGATTGGCAATTTGTGGGATACAGAGCGTAAAGAATTATTTGTATTGTGCCATGCACCACCAATGAATTTGGCAGCCTCAGCGGAATAAACTGTAGGTTGAAGGATTTGGGTTGGTTGAATTAATTATCCCTTTATTTTTTTTTTTTTTGGCCTTTTGAGGGAAAAATGGCACAGCTGCGTTTCTCCGCAACCTGATTTGGGTATACTCTATTATTTTCTCTCAATTTCGTGTCTAAGTCCAACCGTACGCAATGCCTTCACAGCCTCAGAGACTGTAGGCAACGAGTTGAACAATTTACCCAACTATTTAAATCATCATGGATGCGTGTTACGATCCAAACAGGCGCGTATGTCGTACACTGCAGCTCACACGACGCAGCAGAAAGGAGAAAATAAAACTCCCATTGCGAAAAAGAGAAAATAAACGCGGGCCCCCCCCCCCCCCCTGGACAGATATCCAGCTGGCTTGCCCCAGCCTGTGGGTCTCCTGTGAGTAAATCCCTAGCCACAATAATCGGCGTGCCTTTTTGCCGATGAGTGCAGCTCAGCCCATATTCTTTTATGGACTTTTGTCATTTGTCAGACTCAACCCTAACACATCACCGGGACCCCCCCCCCCCCCCCCCACCCTAAAATGGCCGAGAATCAATAGGAGGCAACGCATGTCTCCTGATGTCCCAGGTGCAGGAGAATCAATCAGTGGCTTTTTCATTGCCTTTGAGCTGCCGGAAAATGGCAGAAAACGCTTTTATCTCACATGCAATATAGGCAGAAATGTCTCCTGCAGGAAAAGCGGTCTAAGTCCTCAAAAGCAATGCCCGGAATGTACGCTCTACAAAACCCTGCAGGACTTCGGGAAGGTAGTGCATAGTGGGATCAGTGTAACGTAACTTCGGTTATGATGTGGCGTGGAGCTCAAGGCAATGGAAAGCTTTGATTTTTTTGCGATTCAGGGGAACGGCCGAAAGGGGGGCAATCGGGAAGCAATTTGGTGTTCTGACAGGAAAGCCGCCGAGATGCAATAAAAATCATTGCTGGTAAAAAGTTCTTGACATCCGTATGTTAATTACCAATCATAGCACTTGAGTAAGATGTATAAGGGGCATTCTGGCTCAAAATCCAAAAATACAGCAGTCTCTGTGTTGTCTTTGCCCTCAAAGCCTTTCCAGGACTCCTTCCTCTACAGTCCCCCGTCATCATACATCCAGGCAAATCCCTGTACCCATTTCCATCAATTTATCAAACAGGCCTGCGACTGTGCATCTTATCAAAAATTTTATTTAATAAAAATTTATTTTTATATCGCGTTGCACTGTGCATTCTTATCAAAAAAATTGATTTACTAAAAATTTATTTTTATATAGCGTGCATCTTGCATTCTTATCCAAAATTGAGTTAATAAAATAAAATTTATATATAAATAAAAATGGATTTGAAACCAAGCTGTTATTGCAGTTTTAAAAAAAAAATTCAACGAGACACTCCCTCTTATGACTTTTACAATCATTCCGCAAAACCCTAGATGTAAAGAGTGAAGGATCAAAAAATTTGTTGAAGGGCTTGCATAAATAATGAATCTTTCACGGTACTAAAATGCTATTTTGATCGAGAAACAACTTGAAATAGGAATATCTCGAGCTGCTGAAAATGGACATGAAATATAGTGAACTATGCAAAGATGGGTGCCACAGATTTTATCCTGCTATGATAGAGGCTGCTGAAAATGGACATGAAATATAGTGAGACTAATGCAAAATGGGAGCAACAGATTTGATCCTGCTAATGGCTAATGCTGCTAAAAAAGGAATAGAAAATATAGTAGAGTTGCAAGAATGGGGATGCCCGCAGATTTTGACTGGCCTATGATTAGGCTGGCCATTATTGGTCTGAAAATATAGTGAGACTTAATTTGCAAAGAATGGGGTGCTACAGATTTTTGAAGAAGCTAGAGAAGAACTGCTGAAAATTGGAGCATGAAAATATAGTGAGAATATGCAAAGAATGGGGTGCTACAGATTTTTGAAGAAGCTATGGCTGCTGCTGCTGAAAATGGACAATGAAAAATATTGTCAGACTTTGCAAAGAATGGGAGCCACATATTTTTTTAGGGCTATAGCAGAGGCTGCGAAATGGCCATGAAAAAATCGTCAGACTATGTTATGAATGGATACATGAAAATATTCGTCAGACTATTGTAAGAATGGAAGAATGAACATAGAAATTTCCTAAAAACAAAAAAAATCCCCGACTGAATAAAATTTCAGTCGTGGATTTTTTTTTTTAGAAGGGTTTGGGGGGGGGGTTTACTTGCTGGCCTGATATCCTCGTGAATGAATCCCTGAGTGACCATCCCATCTCTGAACATGGTTGCTGAGAATTCGCTTAGTGACAATTTCCAACATCCTCCTCGAGATCCAATTTCCCTAAATTAAGGGCTGCATTTTGGGGGGAGAAGTTTTTTCATAATCTTAGTTTTCCACGATGATCCGCCAAGAACCGCGAGTGATAATTCCGTTGACGGAACTATTTACGTTTGAATCCGCCATTTCCTTTCTTCTTTTTATTTAATGTAAAATCCATTTTAATTTATTGCTTCTTTTCCCGTATTCTGTCTTGACCAAGTCATACAAAATGTACCCACCCCCACTCAGCAACCAGAGGTGCTCTGCGAGAAATCAAACAGCCCTTTCCAGCTGCTTTCAAATTAAGCTCACTATGCCCCCGATAATGCCTGGAAGTTCGATTAGCAATTTATCTCCACGCTTCAGCAGTAGATCAGCAATTTTTTGCAGCTGTACTTGATCCACTCTGTCAAAGTTTTCGGCTCAGGTTTTTGGAGCTGGCGGAGTCGGGCTCAGTTTTTGGACCTGGTGTTTTTGGTTTTGGAGCAGGAGTACGGATGATACTGTCGACTTGGTCGCTGCTACTATCGACGTCACGATGGTTGAAATAGCAAAGACCTATCGCGGTTAATATCGATGCTATTGTGACACCCACCCTCGCGTCTAAACAATTCACCGACTCGATCACGGAGACTTCCATCGTTTTCGATGAAGTTTTCATTGTGTCTACCAATCTTTTGAAGAGAATGTCGGATTTTAGCTTCTTGTTCCGCTATAGCATTGTCAAAATCCCGATTTCCGATTGCATTTCTCGAGCTTTTTTCGCATCTACTTCTTCAGTCAGGTAAAAGAGGTTCTTCACCTTCAAATCCCTCATACGTAGGGTTATGATGCTAACAGGATCTTCCCCTGGATTTTAAGCATCGAGTTCGTTGCTTTTCGTTACGAAGGGTCGTTGTACGAGATCTCGTAGACGTCCGGACGTCTTTTGAGTTTGCACTTGGATCATTCCAAAATTTTGCGAATTTCGTCGTGTCGGCGATCGGATCGCTCGTTAGTTGGATGGCTAGCTCATCCGATGCATTCAACACTTGTTGAGTATTGTCGTCGAATTGGTTTTTTTAGCACTGGTTCTAGACGGTAATCTAGTTCTCTACGTGCTTGTGGTGTATTGATAGCTCTCTAACACTCGCACTATCTTGCTTGGCGGAGTCTTGAGTTTTTTTATTTGTGCTTTTGAAAAGTCGGCTGCCACACGCTAAAACTTCTGTCGTAAAAACCATGTTCCCTCCCACAGCATAATTTGGTTCTGCTGGTACTAAGAGCTAAAAATTTTCGCGGTGTCCTGTTTGCAGTTAGTATGGGTTTTTTTCTCTTCTCCCGCTATATTTAGGACAAAAATTATCTCCCGTCATCGACATTTTTGCCCAGATTTAAAAGTGACACCTTCCTCTATTTCGATCTTTTTCCCTTGTCTGTTCGCTGTATTTTTCCAAGCGGTGGAAAGTTTCCATTTCTTTCTAAGATTAGTTCCATTCGAATTTGTTTGCACATCAAGGCTCTGTTTTGAATCCACCCAGTCTGAGATTTGCGAGTCGTTCTTCGATTTCTTCGATGGAGTCATTTTTGTCCCCCTGTGATACATCACTGCCCTCCCATTCAACACTATCCTCGACGTGGTTGCTCGGTTTGTATCGGATCCCCACCAAAATCAGTTTTTCTTGCGGGTTTGCTCCAGTAGTACACCTCTGTGGCTTCATCAAATTCCATCAACATTTTTGCATCTCAATATCTTCACGCGGCAATTGATCAAAATCAGCCATTTTGCCGGTTTTTTTATTTTACCCTACTAATAAAAGAAGATGGCGACTACTTAACGGACACAATTAAATCCGATGCGAAAACTTCGCGTTACGAAGGACTCAAAAGGTGTGCGTCGCACGATAAGCACCACTCACTTACCGAGCACTATAGGCCCTGGAGGGATACTAACGGTTAGCTTCCCGATCCTCGGAAAAACCGATGTTATAATTCCCGGGACATCGATGTTGACATTCAAGTTGGGATTTGAATTGGCAGTAGGAGCTCAATAAAACGATGCCCAACAGACGATGTGACAATCTGAAGGGCGATAGTAGCCAGATCGAACGTAAAACTAGAAGGAAAGAGCGTCTTCACGCTTAATGATGCCGATATTTTCATGTGTTTACGAGGACAATGTGGATGAACCAGCAGGGACGTGAAAATGCTGTGTATCAGGGCATCCAATCGGAGGCTGTACGAAAAATCAGGATCAATGCCGGAGACGCGGCGGATAATGTTGCAGCTGACGTGGCGATTGAAATGGCTTACAATAATCTCTTCTGCATTCCCCTGGATTTTGAGATGATGTCGTCCCACAACCCGTTCTTTCCCAAGTGAACTCCAAGATCGCTTGTCTTACGAGCTGACATTAACGTTTTTGGGAAAAGTCCGTAGTGAGCACTGACCACAGCCCATCTATACTATTTCCGATATCCACTTGGAATTTTGGAAGTCTCACATCATCAGTTGGCTTACGATTTCTGAAAAACAGCAGATGGGTAGATTTAATGTTCTGTACGATAATATCACGAGGCATATCAGGAGTCGGTTAACAATCAGACACATTTGGAACTTCGCCATGGGCACCTTCAGGCCAAGCGCATAGGTTAATCCTGATTTTTTGTTTCGTAGCCAAACTATTGAAAAAAAAAAAAAAAGGGCAAAACTACTTGAGAATGAATATAAAAACTTTTTAGAATTTATCATTATCGTGTGTCCTACTTGAATGTACAATAAGGCTTACTTGAACGAAAGGTTTTTCGAGGATGAAAACGTAATTCTGATCGATCCATCCCCTTGTTTGTCCATAATCGGATTAATGGATGGGACAATGCCGGCTGAAATTTGGTTACGAAACCTACGGATACAAGGCGTCAAACGTTATTCATCATCAAAGACGATTGCCGCAGTAAATAATCTATTAAACAGAAAAACCAATGCTACTAAATTAATGCCTGTCAGCGGTAGACCAGGAATTGCTGCTCGGTATGGGTTCTTACTCAAAAATAGAATTTGCGGTGTTTGACTATCTTAATAGACAAATCAAATTGGTGGCGTTATTTTACTGTAAAGATCGTGATAGTTTCGAAGAATCACTGAAGAAAAACAGTCATTCCACACTTGAAACGAAAAAAAGTTCGCGATCCTTTGGCTAAAATAGCTTCTAAAGTAATACTTATTCGGAACAACCAACGAGTTATAAGTTTTGCTATAATCAAAGATGACTGATATAGAACAAATTTTAGACCAGATAGAAACCCCGCCTGCGCCATCCACGCTGGATGTTCCTACGCCAGCCGTCGATCATCCACGACGGATGATTATTAGAGAAAACTAATAGGCGTAGCGGTAGCTTGGACAAAGCAGAGTATCTAGGTAAAAAATATTAACGACCTCGGAAGAGATAGCCAAACTAGAATGAAAAAGAATAAGAAGTTATACGCTAGATACGAAATTCATCTTGGGGGGCGTGTAAAAAGCGGTGGGGGTGGGGGTGCGCGAATAGTTCGCTAAAAAATGCAAATTATTGAAGGATGTACTAAATTGGTAGGATGGTTTTTTCTACCCCAAAACTTAACGATCGTTGATAGAGAAAAATACACATCAAAGTTTAAACCAAGATCCGTTCATAGATATAGCCTTTGAGCAAATATCTTGTTAGTTTTTTTAATCATAAATTTGGTCATCTATTAGCGCCCATATCAGCATCCTTAATAACCATTAATCACGTAGAAAAAATTAATCATAGAACCATACCAGTTAAAATAGATCAAATCGATTAAAAAAAAAATTCCTCTGTCAGATTATTCTGATAGGATTTTTTTATGTGGCTATCTCTGCTCAAGAAAAATTATTTAAAAAAAGAAAAAACCTAAAAAATTAAAAAAAAAAAAAATATTTCCTGCTTAGTAATTATTCTGCTATTAAAAAGAGTGCTGCTCAAGAAAATTAATTTCTGCTTAGATGTCCTGCTCCGTAACAATTATTTCTGCTTAGATGCTGCTCAAGAAAATCTTTCTGCTTAGATGTCTGCTCAAGAGTCTGTTAGGAAAAATTAATTTCTGTTAGGAATGTTCCAATAAATAACAGATGGAGAAATCTAGAGAAATCCAAAACGGAAGAACCAATTCCAAAACGGAGAAGCTAGCTCCACAAACGGAAACAGCCGAAAAACCAAAACCAGCTCCGGCAAAAAAAGCAAAACCAGACCACCATCGAAAGTGACAGACCCAACGTCCAAAAAAAGTAAAAAGCCAAAAAAAGTGGCAGCTGGAAAGGGCACTGGCTGCTAAAAAACAAAGAAAGGCTAGCAAAAATAAAAGCTTTTGAAAATTCACAAGACCTCTTCGACGCAATCTCAATCAGAGCCTGAAGTTGAAAAAAAAGATGATTGGTCGCCCTCTGTTCCTCTTCTTGTTGGAGGGATGGCTATCGTAGTGGATTAGCAGTTTTTGGATACCAAAAGGGGCATTCATCTTCTGGTCCGCCTTTACCCCCATCTACACTTCCACAACAACCCCCCCCAAACCCCCCAAAAGAAAAAAAAAGTGATCTATTCGAGATTTCTAGTACAAAAAAAAAATCTTGAGATTTTTAATTTTCTCAGATAATTTTTTTTTTTACCACTCCCAATAAGTTTCCACAGGCTTTGGTTTGCTAGCTCGTCTTAAGGTATGGCATTTTTAAGAATCAATTGGATTTTTTGTTTCAAGGCAGTCTTGTTCTACTCCACATTTTTCGCATATGTACTCATCTTTATGTATTTTTTCATCCCAATTCTGACACTTTGCGACCCTTATTTTTTAACAAAAAAAAGATCAATTTCCCACGCTCCTGTGATGTTTCTCTCGTGCCGCTCGATAGGTAAACTCTATCAAATCCTCCTTCGAATACAAATAAAAAGCGAACCAATCGATTTTCATGCAGATTTTAACTGGATTATACAAAGCGCTGTGAGCCTTTAATCAATAAAAATTTTTAATGATGATCAAATATTAACTCTTACTAAAGGTGGGTGGATGTTTTTTATGTTTGCAGTCATCAAAAAGACGTTTTTATCATTGTTGCATTTATCCCCGGGTTTTGTAGGGAGGTTTCGCTCTATTCTGTTTTTTCGTTTACACAATTTACAAAAACATTTTTGTAATTTGTTGTGCAAGTCATTTTTTTATTAAAAAAAAATCCCGCTCTAATACTTAGAGTGGTTTTAACATAGTTACTGTCTCCTTACAAGCTTCATCATCAAAGTATATATCTCCTTTTTTTTGAATTCTAAGAATTGCTGGCACAATAATTTTGATCTTTCATTTTTCACTTTTTGCTAAAGTAAGTGGAGCAGAAGTTTGACAAAAAGCCTTTACCATAGTTTTGTAATTGTCAAAATTACATCATCGCCCACAACTTAAAATCATACTAATTTCGTAAATTATACCTTCATCAAATCGTCCAATTTATGTTTTCCATTTTTATTTTGTCTTTTTTATTTTTAAATAAATTTTTTAAAAAAATAAGCCTCTCGGTGGTCCCTGTCAATAGCTGGCTCTATATAGCTCATATATGCGCCGCCCATCTTTTTTTTGACCTGACTCTAAATATAGCGTCTATGTTTACACAGACCCTGCTTGAAACTTTAACCTTTGTTAAACAAAGGATTTATATCAACCCACGCTAGTTTGGTAGCGTGGGGTTCATGTTCATATTTTAAAAACCAGCACTTTCTTGTTGAAACTGACTTCAACTAAGGCGGACGTATATGTTTGTGTTTTCTCTTTGTTAAAAACGACAACATAAAAATGACTTCGAATGATAAAGGCATGCATCATGGAATAGAATCAATGGCAAGTTGCTGAGGAAACAACGCAAGCTTCTAACAGTAATACTGGAATTGGTCAACAGTGTCGCAGTATCTATAGAAAAATGGATAAACTATGGTAAAGGATATTGCTCTCTTTTGCAGTAACCTGTGAAGTTAGGAATCATGCATCGACGCCTGATATACCTAAACCGCCAAAGAAAATTACAACCTATTTTGGATAAAAATTGGGGTAAGTCTAAACCTACCTCATTACGGGTTTAGACCTACATAATTTTCTAAACAAAACCTTATAAATTCAGATGAAGTGTTGCGTGCCTCCTAGAATCAATACAAAAGACGATCCAAAATTTGCAAAAACAAAATTAGAAAAACTCTGCAAAGCAACCAAATTGAACATTCGATGTTTTAAAAGACTTTTGAAACTTGTAAAAGCACTCAATACACCGCGTTCACATATGGGGAACTTTTCAATCTGCGTAAACAAACTTCAGGAACATGGAAACAATGGATAGAAAAAAATGTTGACATTGGCTATCACAACAAATAAATATCGCAAATTAGCGAACATTGGAATATACCATCGATTTAATAACCGAGGTTTATCACTTAATGATTTCAAAAACATGAAAATCGAATTAGGTTAATGCTTTGGGAATTTCCTGATCGACGAAATTATTGAAAACCAAATAATCAAAAAAAAGAACTGTCGACACTAACTAGCAATCAGTTAGCTAGCTTGTACGGAGTATGCGTCATGTTTTAGAGCTTGATATTATATTTCTCTTGTTGCCGACACATGAGCGCTAAATTAATATGTTTAAATATAGATGCGAGTTTTTACATCAAAGCATAGCAAAATTGAAACAAACATCTACATCTATGTTGATTGCATAGCAATTCTGAATATTCCAGTGAAGTGAACGACATTTAATTTGATGTTCCATAACGTGAATGCTATGCCGATGTTGAGTAGTTGGTTTAATTTCATGGCGTTGTATTTATATGTTGGACATCATTTTTATCAACATGCGATGGATTTCACGAACTTATCAATCAAGACCGGATCACCATGGTGTACTGAAAGCATTATGGGAAATACTCACGTTTATTATTTCTTTGGTTTTGGGATCACCGTGGTGTACTGAAAGCATGCTGGGAAATATTCCTTTAATGGTAAGTTTGACTTTTTTTATCAACTTGGGATCACCATGGTGTACTGAAAGCATGATGGGAAAATAGGAAATATTTTCTTTTGTTTTGGGATCACCATGGTGTACTGAAAGCATGATGGGAAAATAGGAAATATTTTCCATAAATATAATTTTTTCAGAGTGAAATATTTTCCATCTCAGATTATTTTTTATTTTTGAAATTTGAAAATATTTTCCATCTCTAATTTTTTTCAGAGTGAAATATTTTCCATCTCAGATTATTTTTTATTTTTGAAATTTGAAAATATTTTCCATCTCTAATTTTTTTCAGAGTGAAATATTTTCCATCTCAGATTATTTTTTATTTTTGAAATTTGAAAATATTTTCCATCTCAGATTATTTTTTATTTCATCTCTAATTTTTCAAGGTGTAATTGTTTCTGGTAGTCATGCAGAATGGTGAAAGTATTGTGCATTTGGGGTGAAAAGTACCAATTTGGCACAGAGGTAGCTATTGATATGCTAAACAAATCTGGTCTAGGGGCCCAAATTTAATTTTCTTCCAATATGGCCGCCATTTTCAAAATGGCCGCCACCTAAAAAAGGCATTAATTATTGCAAATAATTGGTTGATAACTTTATTATTTAGTTCAGTACGACTTGGTTAACTTTTTAAATCAATATTTCTGTTATTTCACCAAAATTGTAGTTTAAATTCAAATGGGCGGCACATATTTGGGCCTAAATTCAAGATGGCTGCCGCTCACAGGAAAAAGCTGCTTATTTTGTAGTTTACAGTGCAAACATGGGTTTCGTTGATTTTCTAAACACTTTGGGCCCTCAACATATCCAAACCTATATTTTATTGTTGTAAATACCAATGTACATCTATCCAAATGGCTGCCATATTCAAAATGGCTGCCAAATTAAAAATGGCAGCTACTGTAACCGTTGATATGTTAAAGGTAGTAATTGATTTGAGGTGTCATGTAATGACAAGATTTAATCAACATTCTTGGTATGGTTAAAATTTTCCATTTTTGTCTGTGTGTATCACATAAACAATATGGCTGCCATGTTCAAAATGGGTTAATGGGTGCCACTATAAAGTTAATAACATGCCATAAATGTACTGCTGATTTTATTTGTCAAGTTGTACCTCACAGGTCCTATTGCCATTCTACCAGGAAATTTTTGTGCTGCCCGTTGCTGTCAATGAGTAATTCTAAGGTGTTACATATTCAAAATAGCTGCTAACGTCACTTTGTTAGTATTTAATACGGAGTTATTAATTCATGTTACAATGGAACAAAATACCAGAAAATGGCTGTGGTCATGTGAGGCATTACGGTTAAAATTACCAAAGTATTTTGGATTGTTTAAGTCATTCATATTACTATACTCATCATTCTTCATTCGTTACTTCTGCAACTGTAGAACCTCCATTTATATGGTATGCTGCCTCCCTACATAGTTCAAGACTCTAGCTAGCGGTAGTTGTTCTGTCAGGGGATGATGGTGTAATAATAGATAGTACAATATAACTATCGCTTTATCCATGGGCACACATGAGAGCAGGCTTCTACTTCATGCAGCAAATGCTGAAGCCTGCTAAAGGATACCAAAGGGTCAGCTGCGTACTGTGGACACCGACGTGTGATTTTTTTCTGTAGGCTTGTTCAGCCAGTCCAACTCACTGAACTCTAGCAGCATTTGGTACCGGAAGGAATCGCCGATTCACACCAACCCATATATTGCCCAGACCCTAGGATCAGAGAACTCTTGTCTTGATGATGTTTTACACCTTCACCGGTTGCACCACAAAGGAAAGAACACCGCATGGAAAGCAAGCCAAAATCTTCCCTGATGTTGTAAAATCTTTGCCAAAACACTGGAAGAAATACTCCTAAGAAGAATACCTTGAAAGAATTAATGTCAACAATGAAAGATTTGTTGACTTCATGTACCACAGAACAAGATCCATTGCGTTCATTCCACCTACCTCAGATGCACTGTCTCAACACTCAAACAGAGCGGCATATCAGGCAGGACAATGCTGGGGACAAGCATTGCTGGGAACTCCAGAGCTACCAGATCAGCTGACTGGGTCGGAAAATTGCAGCTTTACAGTCCTGTATGACAAACTTGCCAGTCTGCCAGAGGCATCAACATCATACATAGCCAGGTCAAAAAAACTGCTGGAAGTGTGGGGTAATGTAAATTAGAAGATGGTTTTGTGGGTACAATGTCTGGCTGCTTCACTGAATTCCGCAAGGTTCTTGTATGTGCTTTGTAGCTCCAACATTGGGCAGAAACTGAATCTGCCGGGTCCTTGAGTGCATTGTTGCGCCAACATGGGCAGCCAAGAGATGTTCCATTGTCTGTGGTGTGTTCTCCACAATTACAGGTAGTGTCCTGATCTGCTTCCAGGTAGCCCCACTTTCAAGGGAACATTGGATTATCGTTCGGTTCTGAATCTGTGAGACATCACCATTCAGCCCATGAGGAAGTTCGATACCAAAAGATGTTACTTGATTGATAGCAAGTTTTCTTTCCACAAGCGAAGGACTCTCTTAAACTCCTTTGAGACTGTTCAAGGGGTTAGACTTTGCTTGAGAAACTCTCTGGATTTTAAGGCGGTTATAGCAGCTGATCTTTGTCCGGACATCGGGTTTTAATATTAGTATTGGCAGCTTACCGCTATTGCCATGCTCGCTACACTACAACAGAAGTTTGGTGGAGCAAATTCCTGATAGGAAGTATAAGTTGTCGTTACATTCTGTGATAAGATGGCGGAGGGCATTTAAGTGGGAGCAAGTTCGTGGCCAAGGGTTGACCTTTCTCATAAAGGGTTAGTATACTCTGCAATAGTAGTACAGGACAAGTTGCCTCGATCTTAGGGTATGTGGGCGAGCACCCCTTCTTTGTGCCGTGCGTTTGTTCAAGATGTATTGCGTGAACATACTTTACTCTTCTTTCATGATGTGGGTTTATAAGAGAGAGTGCAGTCAAGGTAACTCCTAGGTAGACAAATTAGTCACAGTGCTTTAGGGGGTTTCCAGACCAGGTTAATTAAGCTGATGTTTGCTTCACGGTTGCGTAGATGTGGAAAGTACATATCGTGCTTGAAGGATTTTGCCACACGGCGCTTAACCAAACTGCGCGATCAAGACTGGGTGTAGAGGAGCGTAGATACATCGATTGGGTTAGGTTCGAAAAGGTGTACATCGCTTTTCTAGGCGTGCTAGTGATGCGGAGGGTCGCTGGTTCGAATCCGGCCAGGCGCACATGTTTTTTCTTTCAACACTTGTGTGCATTCGCGATATCCAGGGAAAGATTAATAAATATCCACCTACTTGGTCTACCTGGAGAATTCAATTAAGTAGTTAAAATTTCAACTTGGTTGGGTGTAACATTTTGGCTGCTGTGGAGGTTTTGTTGGAGAACCTTCGACTTCAAAGCTTTCGGATTGTACACCATTTTTTCTTGCTGGGTCATATTCGGTGGGATTCAATAAGGTTTGCCTGGTTTTGATCCTTTCTTCTGACATTCATCACCTTTAGCAGTTGTGTAACTGAGACAAGAAAGGATCCGGCTTCAAAACATGGTGGGAATACCCTTGAGAGAAGGTAGAAAAGGGATTGGACAAGGCCTAGTAGGTATTCACGTACAATAAAGCCATCTTGGTATGAATATCCGGGCAGTATTAGTCACTAGTTGGGCATTCATATTTTTTGTAAGGAGTTTTGGAACAAAACATCTTCCTCTCTGTAGTAAAGTGGCCGCTGTAAAAAGGGGCACTTTGTTGCGTCTTACTGGACTGCCAGCATTGACTAAGAGTTAGTGGAACAGGATTCAGAACAATCTTGGTACACAGGTTAGAGATGTTTTGCCAACAATAGCTGTATAGATCGGATTGTAACCTCTCTTCCATATGGGCACTAAAAATGATTAGCGGCAGGTTAGCCGGTCGTGAAGGTGATTGATGAAGGTGATGTAGATGTTGGGACTGTCAAACCATTCTTCCACAGATTGTCCGTCTTTATGGCTTCATTGTAGCCATTGGGTATTGGTGTTGAAATCGCCAATTACGAAAGAAATTAGGTTAGTGGAATTGCCCGAAATGATTGCGGGTGTGTTTGAAATCTGCTGCTGGAGGTTTGTAGACTGATTATAACTATGGTGCCCAATGGTGAGGACTTGATGGGTCAGCAGATATTGAGGGTGCTTTTAAAACGGGGTCTGTTTTCACAAATAGAGCACTTCCAAAACTGTCGATGTGGTCTCTCGATGGCAAGGAATTTCATGGAAAGTATGTAGTAAGACATTTGAGACACCTTAAGGCTACCAAAGTACTTCTGCAGAGTCAACTCATCTGTGGGTGGTGGCAATTTGGCATCATTTTGAATTGCGTTTGAAGTGCCACGTAACAGGATTCGTTGCCCCTGTAATTTAGGTTTAAAACAAAATGACTGGTTAGAGCACAGGGAAAGAAGTTTTACATTGTGTAACATGTGACCTATGCCCTTGATTTTTTGGACGATTGCTCATGCAAGAATCAAATTCTCCCACACGGATGTACATTTACAGGCTGTGTATAACCACAGAGCCAACAATACTAAATCAAATAGGGTAATTAATTATTTTAATGAAAAAACAAAGCATTCAAGTAGCACGGAGAAGGAATCATACAGGCACGTAGGTGATACTTCTAAAAAGTAGTGCCATCGGGGTTTGGCAGCCATCTTGCCAAATTATAATGGAAAGAAGCAATTTAACCACAGACCTTAATTGGTTTCCTCCTAAGTTGATGTGAATGCCTTCTGTGAGGGAATTATATCAAGATTAAGAAAACATTCATTTCTTGATAATCAAAGGATAAGCTTAAGTGACAATTAGCCGCCCATTTTGGATTTCCGCTGCCATTTTGGAGCAACAGTCTATTTGTTGTATTCTTAAGTGATGTGAATGCTATCTTTAATGCACATTATCCATAACAACCTTAGAGAATAATACAAGGATCAAGAAAAATCATTTCTTGTAATCAAATGATATGCTTCAAATTGGCCGCAATTGGATTTCTGCACGCCATTTGTTGGATCAATTTTGCTAATGTAAACAATGGAAGTACCAGTGGAGTGTCAATCAGGGTATTTCTATTCTAAAATGGCACGAAACCCAATCAATTGAGTAATTGGATCATATAATAATCATAGAAAGCCACGAAAACATGCATTTACAGTGGCGGCCATTTTGAATTTTGGCGCGCCATCTTGGAAGAAATTAATTAATTGGCCCTTTAGACAGATTTATTCAGGCAATATCAAGAGTACATCTGTGCAAAATTTGGTACTTTTCACCCAAAAATGCAGCAATAGGGTTGATATCTTGCACCATTTTGCATGACTATGTTGGCAACATAGGAACACAATTTCAGGCCAACGGGGATTTTTTTTTTTTTCCCCCAACCCATGGTGTACTGAAAGAATGATGGGAAATACTCACTTAATAATTTTTCTTTGTTTTTGAGATGAATTTTTTTTCAGAGTGAGATATTCGCTCATCTCAGATTATTTTATTTTTGAAATTGAAAATATTTTCCATCTCTAATTTTTTCCAGAGTGGAGTATTTTCAATCTCAGATTATTTTTATTTTTGAAATTGAAAATATTTCCAATAGATTATTTTTATTTTTGATTATTTTTATTTTTGAAATGAAAATATTTCCATATAAGATTATTTGTATTTTGAAATTGAAAATATTTTCCATCTCTAATTTTTTTTTCGAGTGAAATATTTCCATATCAGATTGATTTTTTTATTTTTGAAATTTGAAAATAGTTCCATCTCATTTTTTTTTTTTTTCAGAGTGGATATTTCCATCTATATGTTTTTTTCAGCGTGAAATATTTTCCATCTCAGATTATTTTTTTTTGTGAAATTTGAAAAGATTTCCATATCAGATATTTTTATTTCTGATTATTTTTATTTTTTAAATTGAAAAGTATTTCCATATCAGAGTATTTTTTTCATCTCTACATTTTTCAAGGTTATTGTTTTATGGTTGCAACATGGGTACATCAAGATCAGTCAATATCAGGCAACAGGAATCTAATATATATTGGATAGTGGAGGCTATTCAAAACCCGGAGCAAAAGTGTGGATTTTATCCTCTAAAATAATTCTTTTGTCGTCTCTCAGAGAAAGCTTATTTTGTTTATTTCTTCAGTATATATTTGATTTGTAGGATCTTATTACAACCATTTTTCTCATTTGCGGTTTGACTAATAGAACATTTTTGTGTGCCCATCATCCAAAACAGTAATTGTGATTTTTTGATTACAGATTTTTTCAACCCTTTCGCTGTCTCTCTTCTTCTCCATCAACATTTTGAAAACTATACAGTTTTGCTCTTAATCCCAAAACTTCTTTGATTAATTTACCCCCCGTTTTTCATCTTTAAATAGCCTGGTACTTTTTTGGTCTTTCCAGTAGGAATTCCTGATGGGTGGTTTTCCGGATAAGTGCTTGTATCAAATAATTTTCCACATCGGGGGAAATATCTTTATCCAAAAATCTTTCCGTTTTTTAGTCTATAACAGAGATCAGTATTCCCGTTCATACAAAGTTTTGCCTTATTCCATATTTGGAGCTTTTATAATTTGTAATGAAAATTATACATTTTTGTTTTGGAAATATCTAAAATAGTTCTAACGGATAATATCGGCGTTATCGGACATGTTCTCAATTTTTATGTGGATTGCTATTCAAAAGTTTCATCAAATATAGGTACATCGTTGAAAGTTTGGTTTTGCCGCTGAAATTTTTTTTTTGCTTTTGTCTAGAGTTACTAGCTGGAGATCCACTCTTTTTCTGACTTTTCCATAGTTTTCCAAAATAATGAGTTATTTCATCACTTGAAGAAATCATTTTTCAAATTCAGATGTAGCATTAGTTCTAAGTTTTGTATTAGTTCTATATCTGATTTCATTGAATCTTACTCTTGAATTTTATACCACGATGAATTTTTTTCAAAACCAATCCTAATTCTAAATATTGTTTTAATGTTGAATGATGTATTACGTAATTTTTTTTATACTAATATTTGGAACTAAGTTTTTCTACTTTATTGACAATTATACTTTCTGGAGCAGAGGATAATCATTTTATGAAATCAGTAGTTTTTTAGGGTATTCAAGATAAATTTTGTCGGTTTTTGTGCGATCATAATTATCACCCAAATATTTATGTTGCTTTAGAATAGCTGGTAGGAATTACCGATACCCCCTCTCTGATACCATTTTCAATCATGAGAAACATATCGATATCTGTGAGAAGTTCTAGTCTGCTCAGTTTTAAGCATGGGGGCGAATGAAAGGCCAGGAGGTATAAAAATCCACGAAGGATCTAGATCATAATTTTCATGCAACTTTTCTGATTTTTAGAAAAAAACATCCGCTATAAAAGAAAACATCTGATTAGATACAGATCTGCTACTCTTCATAGATTTCATCTCAAAAGCATTCCGACAATTTTTCTGCATGAGGATAGTATCATCAGAAATGGCTCTTCATTAAGTTTTGAATAAAATGCCTCTTTTGATGGGAATATACCTTCTTCAAGTTTTTTCTAGAGAATTAACATAATCGTAAGATAAACTCCTTTTCTCAGTAGCAATTTTCGATGCTTCGTCATTTGAGAAAAAATTTTGGTGTAATCGTGAAATCACTCCGAGATGGCAACTAATTTTGCAGACCACGAGCCATAAACTTAAAAAATATCGATACAAATCTAGGACCCGTGTAATGTCCACGTTTTTCGTCTTTGTTCACAACAGTTTCTACTGTTAATTTTTTTTGGTGGTAAAGATATGTACTTCCTCATGTGGGATGCAGTTCAATCTTTCCTTCCTTTACCAAGATTTTTGATAAACAGATGAGAATCATAACCGGAGAGATTATGGAATATCATTGGGAAAAACTTGGTACTCATAATGAGGATTGCATTGATATGAGCCGCTCCTCGACATCCTCCCCCGATAGTAATATAAAATGCCAATGATTCTCTAACTTTTTGTATTCTGGAGTTAAACACTTTTTGCGGATATGACAATTTTTAGCTTTGAAACTATGATTCTTTTTCTTGTTCATTCCATATCATATTGTGCACAAAAATATATTTGTTGTTCTTTTTTCCAAATCGATCGTAAATATCACGGATATTTTTTTCTATGTTTCCACAAAATTTGGGAATATCTTCATCCTCTGATTTCTGTGTGTAATTAAAAGATCTTGGAGTACACGAATCCTTCAAAAACACTTGATGTAATAACAGAAACCAGAGGGTTTGTTGTTTTTGACGTTGTTCGGGTGAACTTTTTTCGGAATTTGGTTTGATAGTTGGAAAATGGGTCTCGGTAAAAGATTCAAAATCAAAATTATATTAAAAAAAATAAAAAAAATAAAAAAGATGTTTAAAATATTGTGTTGCTCCTTTTCCGGGTATATTGTACCGATTCATGTAATTCGACAGACATTCTTCGTGTATTGCTAATCGTCTTTGGATGTGTAAGAATAGTAGCGTTGACAATAGTATCTTGTCGCATGCTTTTTGAATTTTGATTGTCGTGCAGCCCTATCATCTTTTTGACCACGCAATAATGTTGCACTTCCACACCATCATTTAATTTTTTCCAGCACACAAAAGGAATGTACTTGGATTTTCTCTATTCGATGAGCTTGTTCTAGCAGGTCACAATCTTTTTTTACATCATATCCCGCGGACATTTCATTACATAAAATTGATGGATTATTTTTTCAAATGTGTCAATATCTTGTAGAGGTGTTGTAGGAAATGCAATTCCATCCCAATTAAGATCTGCAGCACTTGCTTTTAGTTTTTTGTATCTTTCTGCCATTTTTTTCAACTGGCATTTTAGAGCTCGAGGACTGCCCACTTCAAGCATTGTGATCATATTTTAAGATTATTAATCTTTCTTGCTCAGCCTAAGAATTTTGGAAGTGGGATAAGATGTGATCCTACCAAGGCTGATATTTTACCGATGTGAATTTCTAAAGATGCAATAGACTTAAAGACCCATCCACTTCCGCTATTTTGAAAAGTTGAAATGTTTTCCCAAAATGTATTGCTCCACTTATTATACAGCTCTTCAAGATTGTAGCTTCAAGATTACTTCTACTCCACCCCAAAATGGTGGCTTCTTTTACAACTGCTTCTCCCGCGTTGCAAATCTGATTTTTCATCATGCCAACGAAGAACTAACACAACTTGTGTTTTGACGATTGGTTTAAAAGATCTACCACAGATTTTTTGGTTTGCTGCAGCAAATGGTTTTTGGACATATCCAGAACGACCATCAATTTATATTGACTAGTAAATCGTTTCAAATTCCCGCGCCTGGACTCTGCTCTTTTCAGCGAAACCGACTGAAACCTAGACACCTTCCCATAAGGACTCGGTGGTAAAATTCATCAAAAAAATCCACCGGACAACAACTATGTTTAAAGATCAGATGGGCCGATGACAAGAGAAATATTCGATAAACGAAAACAGTTGGGACATATGGGTTATATCCCAATCCTAAAATTGGATACGTCCAAGCTAAATCATATAGCGTTTTAGTATAACGGAAGCAAACTTTGCATGTGGAAAATGGCGATTCAAAAAGAATGCACGCTGAAGATTTAAATCCACTAAGTACCATTCGGATCGGTGTCAACGAACTAGGAATATTCAGTCTTTACATGCGCAAATGTCTTAAACAAGAAATAATCCAGCATTTCATAGATATTCACGTAGAGAATTATACTGACGACGAAGTGCTTATCTAATAAATAAAAGATGAAGAAAACACGCGCACCGCAAATTATCCGAAATTCCGAAGCGACGAGGATCAAGGCGTACAATTTCGACTCAAAGAAATCTCTGAAATCAGAGAATTTTTGAAAGGTGAAGTAGAGTAGATCACCGAGATAGATAAGGAGAAAATACAAAAAAACCGTGTGGAATGTATTCGTTATACAATCTCGCTCAAGTTTAGGACTCATTTGCAGTCGGGTACTGGAAACTGGCGCAGTGCGGAACTTGGAAAGTGGAAGTAGGGCTGTCGATACAATTCCTCTCGGAGGTGTGGCAATTGTCGTGGAATGATAAGCGCAGCCAGAGTGGCTCTCGGAGAAAAGCGACTTGAAAAAAGGTTGATAGAATTAGAAAAACACGAGGAGCATCAAAGAACCCGCCGAGGTCTCCGAGTAGTTTTTTTTTTGGTTTTCTAGTCTGAAATACCGTAAAAGATCTAGTATACAATGCGCTGCAAGAGGAATTATAGCAATGAAGATTTCATCACATTTTAAGAGAAGCGGGGAATTACAGAAATCACAAGGATGGAATTCAAACACAGGAATAGAGCTAATCTCATCGACTTGCAGATGAAAGGGAGCAAGAAATGCGAGAGAAAGCTGAGGAGGAAGGAAGCTGGATTCAGGCTGGGAAAAAAACTAGCATTAGAGGACATTCTTTCGAAAGCCAACCCTTTCCTACAGGTCAATAAGAGAAGAAAAAATTGCGGAGAATTTAAATTTGTCTTGTACAAATGAAAAAAACTAAATTAAAATGGCTGCTGCAATAGAAAAGCAAAAATCGAAAAATAGAAGCAAACAAAATCACAAATTTGCAAGATGCAAATTGGGGAAACTGATAAAAGAAAATGAAGAGCTATTGAGTTAAGTTGGTGTCCAAAACTAGGATAATGAATATTTTAAGCGCCCCTATTAGTCGCTGTGATGTGTTGATTGCTATGCCAATCTATAAACTAATGAGACAATACAAAAATCCTCTTAATTTAGAGAGGATTTTATTTTTTTAGACTTCACTTTCGCTTTGCCGCGCTTTATAGTATCTTTCTAAAGCCTCTTTCATTCGTCTAAAAAGGCCTCGGCACGAATTCTTCTTTATGGCAGTCGTGTCGCGAAAAGAACGCAGGTAAATCAAAATGTCACGATTCATTTATAAGGTTATTTTAAAAAATAAATGGACAAATTAACTAGCGAAAAAATTTATTATAGCCCGAGGAGGATTTTGGAAAGGAGTTTCCGCTATTGACAAGCTAGCGAAGGAAGCCAAGGTGAGTAAAGATACAGCTAAAATTTTTGAAAAAAGCAGGGCTTTGTGGCAGATTTATCTGCAGCCCCAAAATAGATTCCACGAGCCAAAATTTGACCGTGCGGTTCAAAACGAAGTTCATCGCAGATTGTATTTCTACCACACGATCGACCTGTGTAAGGAAAAGGACAGGCAACGCCTCTATATAAATATGCTCTAAAACTGGGGTGATGTAGCTTAGCAGATATAAAGAGGCAGAGCCTCATAAGCACCAAGAGCTCGGAGGAAGTTGCAAAAGCTTTCGAGAAAATTTACTCTAGAAAGGTTTTGTCTTGGCCTAAATTTGCTTCAAATTGTATCCTGGTCGAGAAAGAATCATGGGGAATCCCAAAATTTGATGAAAAAAAGCATAATGTAAACATTCGTAGAGTTGAGGCTGAGCAACATCGGCGCAGGCTATGTTGAAAGATGCAATACAACTTTAGCGGAAAAAAAATTGTTTTGGTATCAGGACTGCGCAAGAAATTTTGTGGGAGTAGAGGTGAAAGAATGTGGATCTAGAGAGGGGTTTTGAGAATGCCAGACATAATTGCAGCTCTAAATGATGAAAACTAAACTGATTGGAATGAAACTAGCGGGCAATCAGAAAAAAGAAAGTCAGAGATGAAAGTTCCGCTCCGCAAAAAATGAAGAATGAAAAACAGATTCCTAGCGACGTAACCCCCGTAAACTAAGGGGTACTTTACGAAGGGGAGAAGAGGAGAATTGAAGGAGATTCAAGAAGGAGAGCAGAAAGGCGAGCAACAGCGCTATTGGGAGTCTCAACACTTATGTAATCGATGAGTGTGGTTAGAAAACCAGGAGACAATTTTGTATTATAGAGGTGAAGGTGTGTGCGCCAAACAAAGAGAGCATTTGTAAGACAAGAATTGTTGGTTGTTCCAACAAGGACTGTCAAATCCTCCAAAAAATTTGAAGTAAAAAAAAAATCCCGGGCTTTGGAATTTATCAAATGGGATTTTTTTTAAGTTTTTTCTAACATCTATCCATCCTACAAAAAATTCAACAACAAAGTATATTTGTTCTTCTGAAGTCTAATGACGGCTGGAAGAACAAGTTCTGGGTCTTCATTTTTAAATTTTGTTATGCTTTAATATATGGGACTGATATTTGTCATGAAGTTAGGGGAGGATAGTCTGATGTTTGTTAATTGTAATGATACATTAGATCGTGTAAACTCAAAGTCAGTTAATTCATAGATTCGAACCTGCAATAAGATTCACGCCACGTATAATTCCATTTTTTGGGAGGTATATATGAGGTTAGAAAACAAAAAAAAAAATTTATTTTTTTTTTTATTGGGGGAAAAAAAAATCCCGGCGGGAATTTTCATTCCAGTCGGGATTTTATTTTCTTTGGGAGGGTTTCACTAGATCAAAGTCCGTAGTAGTTGTTTCCATTCTTGCTTTTGAGCATGCCTTTGGGTCTGACTAGAAGAGGTAGTTCTTGATCCTCTGCTCCTGCTAGAAACCGATGTATCCAGACTTGTGTTCGCCGCCGGAGAGAATCATGATGGTTGATTCTCCATTTGCTGGTTTCAACCTTTTTGATTTCCTTCGATCATGTAAACTGCACCTTCTTCCAAGTCTCTAAATTGGATAGTTTTCTTGACCTTCTGATGCTTGGGCCCTCAAGGAGGCTGGTCGAACTCACGGTTTAGATTTCGAATTGTTTGCGGCCTCTTTTGATATTTTTTTAATTATAATAATTATTTTTTATAACATCATTTTTTTGATAAGAATGCACAAATGCACGCTGTTTGATTAAATTTTAATGGATTTGACAGGGAATTTGCCTGGATGTATGATTGCCGTGGGCACCTGTAGAGGAATAGAGTCATGGAAAGGCTTGAGGGCAAGGAAATCACAGAGACTGCTGATTTTTTGGGATTTGAGCCGAAGTCCCCTTATACAATCTAACTAACGTGATTGCTTTCAATGACTCTCAGACGGGTTTAGGGTTAAACACGCTGCTTAATGAGAGCTGCATCGGGATGATCAAGCACTTAACGGAAGCTGTATGAGGGAGCGATCCCCAACCTCCCCCCCCTTCACTCTCACCCGCCTTAAAAGACAAGTGATGTCTGTTTGAAAACATGATTTGCAACCTAATTTACCACCCAAATCTACAATTTAATTTTGGTGTTATTAATTGGGCTCATCTGGTTATCTTAAAACCTTCACAATTCCACGGAGAAATCTATGCAAAAAATTCCTCCTTTTGGTAAATTGGTTCCGTAAGGAAGGGTTCTAGACGCCCTGTACCGCAAAGCACCTGCGCACACTACATTGCATGCACCCTGCACTCTTGCTGCAGCAACCTGCATGTTGTACGGCAAGCCTGCGCATGCTCGTAATATTTACTCAAATTGTTACTAGCTTGCACCAGCTTGTCGCATGCTTGCACATTTGCAAGCGTGCGCCATGCTTGCAGCAAACCATTTGCAAGCGTGCGCATGCGCGTACTGTTCCAAATACGAGCCTGCACAAGCCTTGGGCAGCCCTGATAACCGCAAGCACCCTGCGCGCAATCTTGCAAGCACCCTGCGCGCAATTCTGCAAGCACCCTGCGCGCCATCCTGCAAGCACCCTCACGTAATCTTCAAGCTGCGCATGCGCGTAGTGTTCCCAATACTAGCTTGCGCAAGCTTTGAATTTGCTTGCTGCAATCTGCACAAAGCATGCTGCAAGCTTGTTGTGCAATCATGCTGCACGCTTGCTGCATGCTTGCATATATTCTTGCCATTTTCGTAGGGTTCTGCCAATAATTGCTGTGAAAATTACAGTATACTGTAAAAATTGATTCCTTCAAAACACTGAAAAATATATATTGGTCGATTTATTACAGAGATTGTATGTGTTTAAATAAAAAGCACGTACGAACCACTAACTGAGGAGGCCTATCTAATATCAACCAAATTTTACGGGTGTATATGTTTAATCTTTATATTAGTATGGCCTTCACCTCAAAAACCTATCTGTAAAGCTTCGAGCTATTTCACCCGTTTTGAAAGAAGCTAGTTTTAAATTATTTTTTTATTGTTTTTAGACATGACATCAAACATACGTTTCATGAGAATTTCACCAATACCCCTTATTTCATTTTGAGACATGTTACACAACATCATGTTTAAGTTACTGTAATTGTGCAAACAATGTAACATTTCTCAGTTTACACTGTTGCTGGAAATTAATTGATTGTTGACTGTATTAAGTAAAAAATTCAATCAACTATGTTAGTACTTAAACGTTAACACACAGACAATTTGTAACACTCAGAAAGGTCACAAACAATCACATACTGTATACGTATTTCACTTTAATTTTTTTTATAATATTTCAAAACTTTCTTGTGAAACCCTTTCACGTTTTGGTAAGATATTTGCTCATTTAAATTTGCACTATATAATTTACAGCCCAAGTAATCAATATGAGTGTAAAATAGTACCTCAAATCTTTTCATTTTCTTTTTCTTGCTTTATTTCCCCACATACTTACGATATATTTTGAGTTTCATCATCAACTTAAACTAACTATCATTTCTCTGTGTACTTACTAATAAGCGCAATAAGCTATGTATCTTTGAGTACACACTGCAAAAATATGGGTTTGTTAAAATTAACACCGCGCGTTGTTCTGGAGGACCACCCAAGAGGGTGTCAAAATTCAACACCTTTGGTGTTATTTTACTCTATTTGGTGTGAAAACTACACAATAGGGTGTTAAAATAATCAAAGGTGTTTAATTTGACACCCACTTGGTGTGGTCCTCCAAGAACCCCGGCGGTGTTAATTTTAACACCCCAGTTTTGCAGCGCATTATAGAACAATTATTATTCACATTCTCAGCCTCTCATTAAATCATGATTAATGGGTACATTAAAAGATTACCATTGAAATTACTCAATATAATTGAATGCAACCCGAATTACACTCCACTTGTTTATATATATAAGTAAATTATTTTCCTTTCAATTCAATAAAGAAAGATGTTTAAAATACCCCTCGTCTACCGTAAGCCATTTTTTATACCGGACACCCCCCCGCGGGCCCGTGAATTTTCGTTTGGACTGGAGCCACGCCGAGGTGGGCCTGTTAGATGTGGACCAATGGATACTTAGTTTCTTCTTCCATTGGTAACCAAAAAGAGTAACTACCTCCCCATTATGACGTCACCATGACGGTCATATGTTGAGGAAGTACGAAAATACTGATATAGGTTTGAAACTTGATCTTTTGCAATGTGCGACTCAAACCCTTGTTAGAGCTCTAAATGCTGTCATTATAATAAAACTAGTCCATGTCCTGTGTGTGTCTATATGGCAGTTTTGCTGCCATGCGAACTTTATGACGTCATTGTGACTTAATGCTAGCATTTTGGTATCAATTGAAAGAGGTGGACCAAGCTATCAATTTTACAAATCAAGTGTCTGTTGATGTTCCTGTTGTTGTGGTTAGGCATGTTTGTACTTCTCTTCCGGCGTAAAAACGAAGATGCAGACAGGTTAAAAAAGCGAGCGAGAGGGGGGGGGGGAATGGGGAGTTGGGCTAAGGGGCAGCTAGAGTGGGTGAGGGGGTAGGAGAGCACGGAGATGATGGAGGGGAATAAAAAGCACTGTAAAGAGAGGAAAAAAAGTTAGAAAACCACAGGAAGCCTAGGCTTGAGTATGTGAAAAGAGTAGGAGAGGAAACGATGGGAGAAATGGAAACTGTAGGGTAAGGGACTGGAAAACGGAAGGGAATAGGCGAGGGATCGAATTACGGAAAGGGGTCCTTCTTTTTTTGTTTTTTGTTATCCCCCCCCCTAGCCATCACTTTGGTATCACCCCTGTATCTTACCTATACCCGTGATGTTTGTTTTTGGATTAAAAGGATCGAACATGTCAATTGACCATACATTCAATCAGTTGGCACCCAAAACGGGGGTTTAGCAAGCCGGGAAAAAACCTGAAGGGGGGGGGGGGTGAACCACCCCCCCCCCCCTTCGGTAGAATAGGGTTAATATGAGAAAATTATCATTCTGCATTTCAATAAATACCATTAATAATCAGAAATGTTGCAATTTGAATTTACATTAACGCCAGAAGTCTTTGCAATACAAGTTAACCCTTGAGCACCGCGTAGAAATGTCGCAACTGCCATCTCAACCTCAAAGGTTGTTTTTTTACTCGATATTTTTTCACTAACGCTACGATTGCTGTGACCAAAATTGAACATATACGCTATGGTTGTTTGATGACAAATAAGTATATCCATGGGAATGTCAATTTCATTTCAAATTGTACCAATAGACCGCCGAAGTCGCTTGTTTTTTTACGATTTTTAAAAAATCATTGCACTTAATTCCCAATATGTTCTTCCTATAGTTTTCGTTATTGTATTAAAATATTTTCGTCCGAACGCCTCTTAAAATTAATCACAAATTCAATTGACTTTGATAGTAAGATAAAGCGTTCTTCTTGATAAAATCGTGATCTTTGATTCTTTTACTCTGCAAAAGTATCAAAAATATACGCCTTCAAGCAATAAACAGCTAAATCACAACTTCTTCCCTTAACGGGTAGGAAGTTATTAATTTCCAATAATTACAAAAAACGGGTTTCAAACGTCCCGACATACACTTTTGATGTCCTTAGTGTACTTACACATGTAAGCCGATGGTGCAATCCGAAATACGCAAAATACTGTAAATTTTATTCCCGTTACCGGCGTATAAAACTCTATAACTGGAGCTTTATTCGATTTTTTGAGTAACAACATTATCGTACACTATTATGATTTTCAATTATACGATTAAGTACTAAGGTTATACAGGAAAAATACTAGACATTTTGCGAGAAAATTCTGGCACAATTCTGCTAACACAACCCCGTAAAATACCGCCTAAATTTACGATTCCCATTCAAATTAATATATTTATAGCTTGACGCATAACGCCGCGCCGCGCCGCAGTGGTGTAACTGCTATTACTAAACGGGATTCCGTCGGCTCATTTACAGTCCACGGTAAGGGTAATTAGCCGGCTGACTAGTTTTTATTTTGTAGACTTATGGACCCATCTTTTTCACCTTCATGCGGGGACAATTGAATCTTAATTATTAAAGAACACTATCTATGTTGACTCTTAAAAGGAATTTTATTATGGGAATACGCCAATTTTTGGAAAAAAGAGATTTGATGACGTCACGCATTGATTGGTTTATTAATTTTGCTTCGTGGGCCCATTCAGGGTAAAAATGCGTACGTAATCCCGACATTGGAACAAAAACAACCGTTATCGTCATCGTACGTCTGTTTTTGAATCGTAGGGAAAAGGTAAATTTGTACTTTAGACTATAAACCGTGTCTTTTGGAAAAATAATAGCACTCTGGGCCAAGGGCCACGTACAGACCTTGATTTTACATAGTCAGATTTATTACTCTAGCGGGTCGCCCCCGAAGATCAAACTGATACCTGATACTGACACGTGACCCTGTACCTTACCTTTACACCAACGATTCATCTCGTTTACCTTTATAACTACATACGGCAAAGCACAGCATTCTGTACTCCGTTGTCACAGCGTATCGATCAAGATGTGAGACTAGACTGTAGTAAGACTAGTTCAAGCAAGTTGAAGGCGTAGTAAAGACACCTTTCGAACCTAACACCTATAGATGATATCTAATCCGCTCTTCTACCGAACCTGCTTGATAGCTCGTCGGTTAGAGCGTCGTGCATGTATCCGCAAATGTCGCCGGTTCGAATCCGGCCATCGCACATGGGTTTTTTTGTTTCACCACATCGTTCGCTGGCCTCTCCGTGAAAGATTAAGTAAATATATATTTTTCAATGCAGTTCAAGTCATAGTGGTGTAATCTTTTCATGACTGTACTTACCAGCATCGGGGTAACTATTATCTTAAATGTTTTTTTCAACATGTTCGAAATTCAAATCAATTCAAAAATGCTCCTTATTGAATAGCCATAAACAGTAATATTAGCAGTGTCAGGTCCGCATGATTTGAAACAGTTACCTGCATGCATAACATTGGTTCCGAAATTTGACACCCCAACTTGGTTACATCCAGATTTCAGGGATAATTTCAGCTGTGCTTTTAATGGTTTTTGTATTGAATGTACACAAACTCAACACTTCCCCTGCAAAGTAATCTCTATCAACATAATACCCTTTAACATACTCGCCATGGCTTAACAGAACTATGCGCTCTGTAGCCATGTGCACCGATACACTCTAATACACAACAGCCCCTATTATATTATTATACACCCCAAACCATTGCCTCCTGATGTAATTTTACTTAAGTATTAATTTGATTAAATCAAGTCTAATTACAAAAAAAAATAGAAACTCATCATTCCTTTTCTAGCTTCATAGCATATTTTTGCCTGTAAATATTATGACGGCTAGAAATATCAAACCAAAGCATAGTCATTGTCTAGGCACCCTCCGCAGATAAAGTATGTTTAACTGTTCAATCCACCGTCTGACGATCGATAACCTTTTTGAGTACGCCAAACAGCGAATGCGCATTCGTCCGCCTTTGACTTAGAAACAAGGACGTGTTTTAGTTTTTTGTTGCAAACAGACCAATCACTTTATAATTAAATTTACAAGGAAAACAAGGATACTTGAATTTGAAATCGTGCCAAAATGAAGAACTTTCATGTCCACCTATTACACATAAAATCATTTCCAAATTTCAAATTTTAAGATTGCAAGTTCAGAATTCTCTAACTTCAATCGCCGATATCTCGAAATGTGACTTGTCGATTGCCTGTTTGGAAGATTCGTGACGATTATGTCCTTGATTGAATATAACTTACGTGGTGGACTTTTAAGGTAACACTGTAAATCGCAACTTGATAGAATCATTTATTGAATTGTAATTGCACGTTTTGGAATTCAAATTTCTTGAAACAATCAATTTGATTAGAATCAATGATAGGCAGCGTTGTTATATAAAATTCAGATCGTCTTTGCACATGCTCATTTTTGGCGTCCAAGAGTCGTTGTAAAAGGCGCCATGCCACTCGGGGCATCGAATTTTATTAAATAACTTTATCCGCTACTTAAAATTGAACGTTTTTGAATATTTTTTGTTTGGAATATTTACTTTGAAATCTGCAATTTGTGCCATTATACACGTAGTTAACACGTATATTTTTTCATGCGATTTTATTCGTAGTTCTTTAACGCTGTATAATAACATGCCATTATGTTGTTTTTTTGTTTATGTAATTATTTAACGATTTATAATTTTAATGCATTTTATTTGCTGTTTGAAAACATGTATTATTTTAAAGGACGTACAATTACAGATTGAAATCAAATTTTAAAACCTTTTTTATTAAAATTGTGGCTTTTATGTTATTTAAATTTACTTAAGCCACCCAGTGTCATGGGGCCTGTAACACTCGCCTTGCTCAGTACTGGTTCACTCATATAAAAATGCACGGGCTGTTGCATTAAATTGATTGAGTTGAGTTGTAGATGGCTTAATTTCGTTGAGTTAATGAAAGAGAAAGTAATATTTACTTGGCTGAGTTTGGAGTTGGGGTTACAGTTGATACTTGGAATTGACTCAGTCGAGTCATCCCAACTCACTCAATCTAGTGAATACCCGTTCCCTGTTGCATTATTTTCTTGAGTGTGATTTCAGAGTTTAATACTAGACCTGCAGAGGTGAGCCACAGTAATCCAATTAATTGCCAATGCAGAGGAGACTTGTTACTTTTTTTTTTCTTAGGGCGACCACGAGGAGCTATTTTTTGTTGAAGTAAGTCCAATCTACTCGCTGTGTGAAACCATAACAAGCGAGTGATTCGCTTAGGGAGCCAAATGCCAAATTGTTTTTAAAAAAAAAGAAAAAATCAAACGGGTTTTATCAGGTTATTGCCATTTGTCTAATCCCCTTTGGTCTAATAGCCATTGTCTAACTCCAATTCGTCTAAACCATATTGTCCTATACCAATTTTCTAATCCATTTATTCTAACATTAATTTTATCTACCAACCAGAAGGTCTATATCCATTTGGTCAATGCCCATCTAGTCTAATCCCCTTTTTGTTTTCGCTATTGCCCATTTGGTCTAATAACCACAAACACCATTTGGTTCTAATTACCATTTGGTCCTAATATCCATTAGTCTAATATCTTTGGTCTATATCCATTTGGTCCTAATACCCAATTGGTCTAATAGCCCTCTGGTCTACTATCCATCTGGTCTAACAACCATCTGGTCCAATAGCCATTTGGTCTAATAATATCCATTTGATCTAATACCATGGGTCTAATACCCATAATTTGGTCCAAAAAAAAAAAAAAATATACACCCATTTGGTCCCTAAATGTCGGCCCTTGTCTACTAATATACTTGGTCTGATATCCATTTGGGTCTAATATCCATATTGAAATGTTAAACCCAAATAAATTGATTTTAATAAACATTGATTTAGAATATTTAAAAACTATCTGCCAATTGCATGTATCAATATCCATCCTCAACATCAAGAATAATTTCTGGTGCAGCTAGAGCAGGCGACCCACAAGTTTCCCTCCAGCCATCGGTCATTAGCCATTTTTAAAGCAGTTGCAATTTTCCTTAGCATGGTTGTCGCGTGTCCCTCCATGCCGAACAACTGGATTGTATTGCAGAACAGTGTTTTCGTTTGTCGTCCTAGTTTTCCTCCTGCCATGATTCCGTACATACCGTGTCATACTCTCATTCAGTTGATGATCGTGGCCTCTTATCCACTAGGGGTGCAGTCGCTGTAATTACGGATAGTGGCATTTGGTACTTTTGTCTACTCGTTTGAATGTTTCAACTAAATAGGGTAACCGGATGTACCAAATGAGTTTATTTTTCACGTCCTTTGGATATATTTGCCGTGCGGCTCGGGGTGATGAAAAAGCCCGATGTATTTCCCTGCATGTAATGCTCTAAAAGGGATCCCTGATGGTTCCGGGTTAAGAATTGGTGCTGTGTGAAGACAACCCCTAATGTGTCCACATGATGCAGTTTTCTCACTGGTAATAATTTCCATTCGTTGAGGAGTAGAGTTCTATGCTTGGACCGATTCTGTTTCTTATTTTTGTCGATGATATTGCTCTTGATATGTCTTCTTTCCTAATTTCAATTTGCAGATGACCATACCTTGCTAAGACCTGTTTATGGCTTGACCATATAATCTGCAAGAGATTTTTAGACAAACTTATGCTTGGTCTGTCCAAGACCAACTTCCTAATAATTGCCTTGAAACGTGTGCAGTCATGCATGTTTCTACTCTAAAACTTATGCTAGGACAAACTACTCACTGGGTGGTAAAACTCTGCAAACTTTTGTTACCCAATTGATTCTACAATGAAACAAAATGTCTCCACTATATAGTCCGGATTTTCCCTTTTCCTCACAGTGTCACTACGATTTTTACTTTTCTTTCTCTGCTCTTCTTTGGAGTCTTTTACGGCTCTTGTACTAGTTCACCTGGTTTATACTGTGTGTTGTTTTGGCCCTTACACTACCAGTTTAAATAGTGACAGAAAATTTCAAAGAAAAAGTGAACCCGTGTTTTCTTTTTACAGGAGATACATCTTCGTGAGCGTGTTGAATAATTAATAGGTTCCCTGAGTTTGGTTTGCTTGGAGTGGATAATTGGTTCAAAGTTCAGCATTACAATTTTGTTTAAACCTTGTTGGTTCTTCATTTTTTTGTAATATTTTTTCGCAACGTCGCATCTCTCGATGTCATTATTTATGGCAATATCTAGAGGCAATACCTATTTTTTCTTAAATTCTGTGTTTTGTTCGTTTCAAGACTTAGGGACAGTACAACACCGGTTGATATTCGAACGCTGATTCTGTTCAAAATTTAATGATATAGTTTGGTGGCCTTAACCCTATCTTAACAAACCATTTTGTGTAACACGGTTTACCAAGAAGGGTGGTTACCATGCCCCTCGTGAATTTGTTGTAAAGTAACCCGCTGCTTATGATACCATGGTAACTTGGCATATCCCCTTCCATTGATACAAAAAAGTACCAACATAACTAGTATGACGCACATTGACGCCTTAATAAGTCCGCGACCGGGAAAATTGACATTTTCCACCAAAATAGGCAATTTGCATAAAAAGGTATGAATTCGGATTTATGCATGTGGTTTTTAATTCAAATGATGGCATGCAATTTTCTTATAGTTTATAGTTTTTTACATAAACAAAGATTTATAGAGGCACACTTGTTCATAATTAGGTGGTCAACGCCCCCCCCCCCCGCCCACACCTTGGAACTTTGACGCCATACCACCCGTGAAGGTGCTACCTCATATTTTTTCTTTAAAAAAAACGACCGGAAGGAGCTTTTTACGAAGGTTTTGCATTGTTTTGCGCACCGGAGAAAGTTCACTAGGGGGTGGTTTGGCACTCCGCAAAGACGAGGTTAAAACATATATTGGGGGTAACAGCAGACATAATGCACCGGTAAGGCTGTTGTGAAAAGAGGATAGACCAGCTTACCTTGTTGTTTTTCCTACATTTTATAATAATTTTTCTATGTGCAAACAAAATGTGCCACAGCGCCATAATTTATTATTGTGCCGATATTTCACCTCCAAAAGGCCAGGAGTGTCACACCTAAGTGTGACATACGAAATTAGTACGTGTTTTTTTAAGGGCCGGCACCATAAAATATATTTGTTAGAACCATTGTGTGTGATTTATGGCATTTAATAGTAGAATTTCAAAATAAGTTGAGACCTCCTTAAAATTTTTTAGGTCTGGTCCCTTCATCGTGAGAGGTAAGAGGGCAAATTGTAATGTCACAAGGTAGAAAAGTTTTATGGTCCTCAGACAATGTTGGGAGGTATACTAAGTAAATAAATGTTGACCAGACATCCATTGTTCGCATCTAAGATAGCTTGGATGTTTGCATTTAAGTATCAGGATGATAACACCAGCAAATATTAATTAAATGTTGTTTTAGAACATACCTTACTTTGACACTACAAAATCTCATTCTTTATCACATACTGGAATAATGCAATCTTATATCATGCACACATAACACAACTAAGTTTTTATTTTTGTCCATAAAAAGTGGGCCAAACTTTGAGATTAGCACAAAGCGGAATGACAAGTCCATCTATCATTAACAGACCATTGTAGAACTGAATGCAGCACGTTCCCGTAGCCGTTCGTAGAGTAACTTTATACCATTGACACAATAGTTTTCGTGATGCAACAAAGGCCTATCTCCACATGGCCGGGATTGAACCATCACAGTCTACGGATTATGCAAGGAGTCTCACTAATTTGAAATCTACTATAGTGGAGTATCTGCTATTACTTTATATTTGAATTGATACTAAAAACACCAGTTGTAGGAATTACGACCCCTGGATGACAACAGGGTGTGAAAGAACCTGAAAAATGTCCAGAAATTGTGTTTATCTTCATATAGTGTAAGCCCTAGTACCTAAAGGGGAACACTTTTGATTTTTGTTTCTGATTTTCCTAGTAAACACCAAATTGACAAAAATTAAACAACAAAAAATTGCTGTTTAGACCAACTTCTATAGTGGGGTCAAAATCAGCAACCTTGGATTCAGGATGTCAACGAATTGTAAATAGTTTGTGTTCCATCCACAGATAAACCTATTTTTTATATTTTTTAATGGCCTTTAGAGCGTTGTGCAATGTATCAATGAAAAGACAAAGTAACTGCACTAGTCTACCCATGTGAGCAAGATAAAAAAAAAAACCCTACATTCATAGTGTCACACAGATATAAATACCCAGACATCAGTTTAAATACTAGTCAAAACGGATTAGTAATTTGTTCAAACGAATTACTAAATCTTTCAAACGGATTTGTAATCCGTTCAAACGAATTACTAAATCGTTTAAAATAAAACAAACGGATTAGTCCATCCTTTCAAACGAATTAAATCGTTCAAACGGATTAGTAAAATCCGTTCAACGAATTACTAAATCGTTCAAACGGATTAAGAAATCCATTCAAACGAATTACTAAACTGTTCAAATGGATTAGTAATCCGTTCAACACGAATTAGTAATCCGTGCAAACGAATTAGTAATCCTTTTCAAACGGATTAGTAATCCGTTCAAACGAATTAATAAATCGTTCAAACCGATTAGTAATTGTTCACACGAATTACTAATTGTTCAAACGAATTGCTAAATCTTTCAAAAGAATTAGTATTCAGTAAAACGAATTACTAATCCGTTAAACGAAATAGTAATCCGTTTAAACGAAGTAGTAATCCGTTCAAACTGATTAGTAATCCGTGTCAAAAAACAAATAACTAAATCGTTCAAACCGATTAGTAATCCGTTCAATGGGATCAAGGGCTCAATGGGATCACGCTCAATGGGACAGTTGACAATGGAGTCAAGAACAGCGGCCATGGACAATGGGGTCTGACCAACATGGACAAGATACGTGGGTCATGAACGTGGGACAAGGACAGTGTGTTTCAGAAGAAAGGGACAGGGAAAATGTGGGTAAGAACAGGGAAAAGATATTGGGTTCAAGAACAGATGGACAGAGAAATGGTCAAGAACTGGGAACATGGATATGGGACAGGGCCATGGGGTCAAGAACAGGGGGACATGTACAATGTGGTTAGAACTGGGGAGAAAGGGAGAATGGGAACATCGGGTCAAGAACTGTGGCAGATACAATGGGTCCAGACTGGAAGCACAGACAAAGGGATCAAGAACGGGGGATGGGAACAATGGGAGTCATTAACAATGGGATCTAAAACAATAAATACATAGGGACAAAACGAGGGTCAATAATAATGAGGGAACTGGGACAATGGTGGCAAGAACAGTGGACAGGGAAATGGGGTCATGAACACGGGGACAGGGACAAGGCCATGAACAATTGACAGGGTATATGGGGTTCATGTACAGTGGGACAGGGAACCAAAAAGCAAGAACGGGGAAAGTGGAATGGTTTCATGAACGATGAGAGACATGGACAATGAGGGTAATGTAATGGAGCCGAGATAATGGGTCGTGAACAAGGGGACAAGGACAATGGGACAGGGACATAAGGTCAAGAACAATGGACAATGGCGTCATGAACAATGAAGTGGCGCGTACAATGGGTAATGAACAATGGAGGACAGGTATAATGGAGTCATGAACAGGGAGCATGACAAGGGGTCCCAAGACAGGGAAACATGAACAGGGCACATGGACAATGGGGTCATAACAGGGGGGACAGGACAATGGGTCAATAGGTTCAAGAACTGGAGGACAGGGACAATGGGGGCCATCACGGGGGACATGGACATAACCACACGAAGAGGGAAGGGACAATGGGATCGAGAACAGGGGGGCAGAGACCATGGGTCAGAAGGTACTGGGGTCAATGCAAGAAGAAATGGACAGGGACAATGGTGTCAAGAACAGGGAACAGGAAATGTGGTTCATGGGGGTCAAGAAGTGGGTGACTGGATCCCGGTCCCCCTGTTCTTGACCTCGCGACCCTATTGTCCCTGCCCATGCAGTCCCTGTCCCATTGTCTCTGCTTCCGTTCGTTCACCCCACGGCTCCTGTCCTCTCAGTTCCTGACCCTATTGCCCCATTGTCCATGTCACTTATGTTCATACCCTCAGTTAGCATGTCCCCATTGCTTGACTCGACCCCTTGTCCCTGTCCTTTCATTGTTATTTACAACTGGACCCTTGTCCCTGTTACCAACTTGTTATGACCCCAGTTCCTGACCCAGTTCTTGACGCCCAATTATCCCATCCTCCTCTGTTCTTGACCCCATTATTTCTGTCCCATTGTCAATGACCCTCATTGACCCTTGTCCCTGTTCCTAAATTATTGACCCTATAGTACCTACCCCACTTCCCTCTCCCCAATATTCATGACCCTATCTCCCAGTTCATGATGACTCCATTGTCCCTGTCAACCATGTTTCTGACCCATTAATCCTTGCCCCCTCATGATTCTGGGACCCCCTTGTTCTGACCCCATTCCCCCTGTCCCTCAATGTTCATGACCGACCCCATTTTCCCTGTCTCCCCAGTTCTTCACCCATTTTCCGCCTCTCAATTGTCACCACCATGACCACATTGTCCCTGTTCATCACCACTTCTTGACCCATTGTCCCCTGTCCCCCAATATTCATGGACCCTATTTCCCCCAGTTTTTGACCCCTTGTCCACTGTCTCCCCCTCTTGACGCCATTGTCCTGTCCTTTCATTGTTTTGACCCATGGTCCCTGTCTCACTCCCCTCTTCTTACCCCATTGGTCCCCCCCCGTGCCCTTTGACTTCATTTTTCTTGCCCTCTTATCCCATTTCCCGGTCCCCTGTCCCACTTGTCCCCTTGACAATTGTCCCCTGTCCTCTCCGTCTTGCCCTATTGACCCCCATTTTCCCTGTCCCCCTGTCATGACTCCAATGCCCATATTCCCCTCCTTCTTGACCGCATTACCCTGCCCCCTTGTCATTGTTCTTGAACCCTGACCCCTTGTTCCCTATCCCTAATTGTTCTTGTCCCCATGACCATTGTCCCTGTCCCTTTATTGTTCTTGAACCTTAACCCCATTGCACTGTCCCCTATTTGTTCATGACCCCATTGTCCCTGTCTCCCCATTGTTCATGACCCCATTGTCCCTGTCCCCATTTCTTGATCCATTGTCCCCGTCCTCCTCGTGTTCTTTGCCCCATTGGTGTCTGTCCCCACTGGTTCATGACCCCATTTCCGTTCCCAATACAAATAGCCCTTGCTCGTCCCCGAGGCCCAGGGTTCCATAATAAAACCCATAAAAAACCGTTTCTAAATATACAAATACATAGGTAAATTAATATAACCTTAAAATATTGCAATTCGTAATATACAATCACGTGTGGTCCGTGATATGACTGCCGACTCATGATCCAAAGTTGTGGTTCGAGCCCCTCTGCGCCAATGTGTTTTGGCCCTTGGGCACGGCACTTTACCTCACTTGCTTCGTTCGACCCAAGCGATATTCGGGTAGCTGTTATGGGTGATATTCCAATCTCAGTGCTGATAGGATTGTGCGCTTGGCCAGCTGCCGGCCTAGATGAAGCGAATTAGTGTGATATTTCCTGACCGGCGCGTAAGAATATAGGCAACAGCGCCGTGATCTTGATGAATGGCGGCTTTATAAAAGGCAATATATTATTATTATTATTATTAACAACGGCAATTAACTAACAAAAACATTATTGATAGACAATAAAATATTTATAGGTTTTCCCGGTCCAAATTCTTACTTATTTCATCAAATAAGTCGTCTATGGTAGTTCCAATTCGTGATGAATTTGTTTACATATTCACCAGATACCGGTATCAATTTCCACAAGATACACAGTTTCGTTTTTTAGCTATTCATTTTCATTTTGGTGTATTGAAACTCATTTTTCTATCAAATTAATTTTTATCCATGTCTGCTGACATCCACTCCCTGATACGGTAAAACAACACAATTTTATTTTGAAATATTAACACACATATTATTTATATGGGTTCCCAGCTCATGGTTAGATCGAGTATGACGCATAAATACTTGCAAGTATTTTCATTATCAAGCTTGGCATCATTTAACAATAGACTGAGATCTTTTAATTGGTCCAGTTTGGGGCGGAAACAAAATAGTAAAGCTTTGAGCTTCTTAGCATCAAGGGGCAATTTGTTTTGTTCCATCCAAAATGAGGTCAGAATTAAGACGAACATTGATATCACATATATCCCAAGATGAGAAAATATTGCTATATCATCAGCATATAAGTTCATTTTTGTGCCATTGGAAATAACATGGGAGAGATCATTGATATATAAATTATTGTAAAAAGGAGGGGTCCTAAGATTGATCCCTGAGGAACGCCACACCTCACAGGCTCAAAACTTGAGATTGTATTTTCGTGGCTTGCTTTCTATTAAAAAGATATTATGATCCAAACTAATAAAGCTCCAGACCTTCAACCATATGCATATTGAGTTTATCGAGCAGAATAGAATGGCTAACAGTTTCGAAGGTTTTTTAGATCTATAAGAATGCATCCAACAAGTTGACCAGCATCAACATTTCTGAGGATGAATTCAGACACCTCAACTAATGTGTGAGAGTAGTGTTTAGGTCTAAAGCCAGATTGGTTTGGAAAGAGCAAATTCTTTTCATTGAAATGAGAATATAATTCGTCGCCCACATCACATACTGTCTTATCTGACATTTTTGACTTTTTTGAGATTATTTTGCTTATGTACTTATATTGTTATGGTCTATACATGCACAAAGTTACAATCTTGAAAGTGACCTAATTAGTGAGATATTAAGAATTTTGACCAATAAGCTCAAAAATGCATATCGCGATTTCACATACTGTCGTATGCTTCATTCACGTATTCAATAGGCGTACACAAATAACGCTGTTCTAAACAAGCTTTTACGTTTTACAATATACAAGATCCATGTTCAATCTATCTGCCCTCGTGCGTGAACATGACTTTTTTCACAATACAGATCTATCTGACGCATTGAAATATAGCGTCGTATGAAATACACTTTGTTTTGCGTTTCACATAAAAGACTCTATGTAAGCTTTATATCAGGAATACCATTAACACTGTCAAAACTCAGCAAGGTTAACACTTAAACTTCAGAATTTTAGTCTCATATGCAAAATTAAAAAATAAATTGGGGTATCGTACAAACATTAATCTCCCGGTAGAAGTTCAATGGCGATTTTTCTCGAAAACAAATTTCGACAGATATACAGTGTGTGATGTGAGCGAACGAACTTGGTCATTAACCCACCTCGTCAAAAATCTTCTGATCACCCCATTTTTCATGACCCCTTCTCCCTGTCCCCCTCCGTTGTTCATGACCCCATTGTCCCCCTGTCCCCATTGTTCATGACCCACTGTCCCTGTCCCAAAGTTCTTGACCCCATTGTCCCCTCCGCCCCCCGCCTTGTTCATGACCCCCCCAAACATTGTCCATGTCCACGTCGGTTCTTGACCCTGTCCCTGTCGGAGGACAGAGACAATGTGGTCATTAACAGAGGAGGAGAGGACAACTAGATTTTACAATTAGGTCATTGAACAATGAGAGACAGGGACAATAGGGTCATGAACGGGGCTGACAGGTACAATGGGGTAATAAGAGAGAAACAGGGACATATTGGTTCAAAGAAGAGTGGAGACAGACGATGGGGTCAATGGGCCCCATAACTGGGTGACAGGGACATTGGGGTGAAGGATTGGACAGGGACAATGGGTCAAGATGCGGACAGGTAATATGGGGTCAATGGAGTCAAGAACTGGTGAACAGGACAATGTGGTCAAGACTGGGGATAGGTACAATGGGGCCAAGACTAATGGGAACAGAACAATCGATTCTCGAACAAGTGGTGCCTGCTTTCGCGATCCACCTTTCTTCACTATTTTTGGACTTTTACGATGCGAATGATACGAATTTTAAAGGTTTTAGGCCCATTTTATAACTTGAATCTCAATATGACCTTTGACTTTGATATGTGACCCTTGACCTAATCACCCCTATGAGCTTCCCAGGGCATCTATGACCTTATTTCTGTAGCATTGCACGTTTAGTTCTCGAATGAAAACTTTTTCCGAACTTTACCTGGAATACGACAAAACGGCACACGGCAACACGTGCACACATTCGGACTGGTAGGTGTCGTCTCCTGTAATTCATGCAGGCGATACAAAATGATTAAGACGAGGCCAGGGAAAATGGGGTCAGAATTTCGGACAGCTCACATGGAGGTCAATGATGCCAAGAACTGGGGACAGGGGACAATGGGGTCAAGACAGGGAAACAGGTACTGGGTTTAGAACAATTGTGAAAAGAAAGGTCAATGACAATGGGGACCGTGACAAGGGGTCAAGAACAGGGAAACAGGGACATGGGGTTAAGAAGAGAGGAGACAGGGACAAGGAGTTAAGAACAGGGGGACAGAGAAAAGGGAGAGAAGAAGACAATGGGTTCAAGACCAGGGACAGGAATTGGGTCGAAAACTGGGGACAATAGTTCATGAAGTATTGGGGGGACAAGGGGACATGGGTTCCAGGAGAAGTTGGGACAGGGACAGTGTGGTCAATGTGATGAAGAATTGAGGGACAGGGAAATGGGTCAAGAACTGGGGAGACAGGGAAATGGGGTCATGAACTTGAGGGACAGGGCAAATGGTGTCCCATGAACCGGGGGAGATAAACAATAGGGTAAGAACAGTGGGACAGGGAGATTGAGGTCAAGTCTTGGGGACGGGACAATGGGTCTGAACATGGGTACAGGACAATGGGTCTGAACGGAACAGGACCAATGGTAAAGCAATGGGACAGGGACAATGGGGTCAAGAATATGGGACAGAAGCTAGGGTCAAGACAGGGACGGGACAAGGGGTCAAGACTGGGGACGGGACAATGGGGTCAAAACAGGGGTCCAGTTAAAAGAAAGGCGTACATGTAACATGGGTTCAATGGAGTCAATAACTGGGAACAGGGACAAATGGGTCAAGACTAGGTATCGGGGCAATGTGGTCAAGAACTGGGGGATAGGGACAATGTGTTAGAACATGGGGAATAGAACAGCGGTTCTACTCGAACAACATATTCGCCTGCCTTTGGCGATCCCTTTCTTCCTTCACTATTTTTATAATTGAACCTTTGATTTCACATATCATATGAAGGGTCCCCAGGTGCATCTATGATCCAAGTTCTGTACTATTGGACTTCTAACTTCTCGAATAACCCAATTGGAATGCTTCCGCCCTATTGTATACTTGACCTCATAACCTTGATCTTGTATGTGCCTATTTGACCCATTATTATATGGACAGTTCTCAAGGGCCGCAACTCGGATCGAGTTTTTTTGTATTCATTTTATTTTATAACTTAACTCTCATGACCCTTGACCTCGGTATGTGACACGTGACCTCATTATCATATAAGTTAGAAAGAGACATCATGATCCAAGTTCTGCGCTATTGTACTTTTTCCTCTTCGAATAATACAATGGATGTTTTCATTCAATTCAGCCCATATTTAACTTGACTTCAGCCATCTTTGACCTTTAAATATTTGACCCTTGACCTAACATCAACATATTGAGGGTTCCCACGAGCAGCATTAACGATCTGTAGCAATTGGACTTTTAGGTTCGCGAATGCAAACTTTTTTTCCGAAACTTTAATTAACCTTGGAATACGCGAGACAGGCACACGGGAAGACAGAAATTCAGGACTGGTAGATTTCGTCTCCTGCATTCTTTCAGGCGATACAAAATGGATCAAGACAGGGAGCCAGGGCGTACGGGGTCAAGAACGAGGACAGTTTTGAATGGTTCAAGAAATGCGGACAGGAAATATGGGATCAATAAGCCAATACTTTAACAGGGTCTGACTGGGGAAAGGTACAATGGAGTCAAGACGGGGGAAAAGGGTACAATAGGTCAATGGGGTCAATAAGGTCACGAACTGGGAGTAACAGGGGCAATGGGTCCATGAAGTCAGGAACAAGGGGACAAGAGACCCAAATATGGTCAGACTAGGAGGCGGGGACAGGGGTCAAGAAGCTGTGGACAGGAAAACTTGGGGACAGGAACAATGGGGTCCTGAACAACTTGGGTACAGAAAAAGATTAAGGTTAAGGTATCAGACATGAAGGGACAGGGACAAATTGGTCAAGTTGTAAATAACAACGAAAGGGACAGGGACAATGAGGCCAATTGTAACTACCATGAAAGTGAAAGGGACAATCCGGGTTCGAGTCAAGAAAAAGGGACAAGCTAACTGGGTTAGAACATGGGTGACATTGACAATTGGGCATAGGGTCAGAACTGAGAGTACAGGGGCAGTGGGGGTGAAGAACGTAATCAGGACAATGGAACCGGTATATAGACAGGGACAATGGGTCAGAGGTCAGAAACATAGGGGCAGGGATCCATTCCCCCCCACTTCTTGACCCCATTTACCCATTGCCCTGTTTCCCCCCTGTTCTTTACCCCGTTGTCCCTGTCCCCTTTTTGACCCCATTGTCTCTGCCCCCCTGTTCTTGATCACATTGTCCCTGTTCCCCAACCCTTCTTGATGCTATTGTTCCTGTCTTCCGTTCATGACCCCCTTTTCCCTGTCCCCCCGTTCGTGAACCTATTGACCCCATTGTCCCCTGTCCCCCTTGTTTTCATGACCCCAATTGTTCCATGTACCCCTGTTCATTCCCCCTATTCTGACCCCATTGTCCCTGTCCCCCGTCAATGACTCAATCCTGTCGCTCTATTGTTCATACCATCCCATTGTTCCTGTTCCACGGTACATGAACCCACTATCCCTGTCCCCATTGTTCATGACCTTTGTTTTCCATTGTCCCCGTTGTTCATGACCCCATTGTCCCCCTGTCCCCTGGTCTTGACAATACCATTTCCCAGTTTCCCTCATTAGTTTTACCCTCGTTCCGATGTATTTCTTGTTTTTGATCTCCAATTGGTCTCTATGCTTCATTGTTCTTGACCCCTTAACCCAATTGTCCCCGGTCTCCCTTGTTCATACTCCATGTCCCTGTCCACATTGTCATCCGCTCATTTCATTGTCCCTGGTCCCCCGTTCATGACTCATATCCCTGTCCTCCATTGTTCATTAACCCCATTGTCCCTGACCCAATTGTTCAATGACACCAGTGTCCCCCTGTCCCCGTTATTGCTCTATTGTTCATGACCCAATGTACATGAACCCATTATCCCTGTCCCCCATTGATCATAACCACTTTGTCCCTGTCCCCCCCCCGCTGATCTTACCCTTGTCCCTGTCCACTGTTATTGACACCATTGTCCCCCCAGTTTCCTTCATTATTCTTGACCCTATACCTCGTTGTCCCTATTTTTTTGATCCCTTGTCCTGTCCCTTCATTGTTTCTATGACCCCTTAACCATAGTCTCCTGTCCCCATTGTCATCGCCGCCCCGATTTTCCCTTTCCTTCCCCCCACTTTTCATAACTCCATTTTTCCTCCCCCCTTTCTTTGATCACAACTGGCGTGTTCCCCAGTTCTTGCCCCATGGTCTCTGTCCACCATTCCTTGACCCGATTACCCCATTGTCCCTTTCTCTCCCCTGTCTTACCACATTGTCCCTGTCCCTCTGTTCTTTACCCCATTGCCCCTGTCCCTTCTTCCCTTGCCCCATTGTCCTTGTTCCCCCTTGTTGTTCAGGACTCCATTGTCCCTGTCCCGCTGTTTTTGAGACGTCATTGTCCCGGTCCCTTGGCTGACCCCATTGGTCCATTCCCCCCACTGGGGGAACCTAGGTAAGTCATCAATTATATCGTCCATTAAGTCGTCAATTTCCTAACTTCGATAGGTTGTCGTCCTTACTAATGCCGTTTTTAAACAATAGTAATTAAGTCTGGAACGGAATTGCTATCCTTTTAAACGGATTACTAAATCCGTTGACCGATTTAGTAATTCGTTTTGAACAATTTAGTTTCAAGAACAGGGAAAACAGGTACAATGGGTTTAAGAACAATGGGAAAAAGGAAGGTCATGAAAATGGGTGGACGCGGGACATGGGTCCAAGAACAGGGAAACAGGGACAATGGGGTCGAGAACAGATATACAAGGGACACTGATTTAAAACATGGGGACAAGAGAAAATGGGTCAAGAAGGGAGAAGACAATGGTTCAAGACAAGGGGGACCAGGAATGTGTGATCGAAACCGGGGACATAGGTTCACGAATATTTGTGGACAGTGACCATGGGTCAAGAAGTTGGGAACTGGGGACAAAACGTGGGTCATGTGATGAGAATTGAGGGACAGGGAAAATGGGTCGAGAACTGGGGAGACAGGGAAAATGGGTCATGAAACTTGAGGGACAGGCAACTGGTTGTCATGAACGAGGGGAATAACAATAGGGTAAATAACAGTGGGACAGGGAGAATGGTCAAGAACTGGGGGACGGGGACAATGGGTCATGACAATGGGACAGGGACATGGGGTCATGAACGGGACAAGGCCATGGGTAAAGATGACAGGGACACACCAACTGGGGTCACCACACTCTATGGGACAGAGACAATAGGGTCAAACAGGGGACAGGGACCTGTTCAATACTGGGACAGGGACACTGGGGTCAGACATGGGGACAGTTAAAGAAATGCGGACAGGTAACATGGGGTCCATGGAGTCAGAACTGGTGAACGGACAATGGGGTCAAGAACTATGGTATAGTTGGCTGGTGTCAAGAACTGGGGGATAGGGACCATGGGTTAAGAACAATGGGGAAAGGAACCAGCGGTTCTCGAACAACAATATTCGCCTGCCTTTGCGATCCACCTTTCCCTACTATTTTAATACCTTGACCTTGATTTCCTTATCATATAGGGCCCCAAGGCATCTTGATCGGCAAGTTCTGAAGCTATTGGACTTCTACTTCTCCTCTAATGAACGCAATTTGATGCTTCCGCCTATTGTTATAACTTGACCTCATAACCTTGACTTGGTAGGTGACTTTTGACTCAATTATTATATGACAGTTCTCAAAGGGCCGCACTCTGATCGAAGTTTTTTTTGACTGATTCAGTTTATTTTATTAACTACTCTCATGACCTTTGACCTCGGTATTTGACATTTGACCCATCATTATATATGAAGGTTTGAAGAGACACCTATGATCCAAGTTCTGCAGCTATTGTACTTTTACTATCGAATAAACCATTTGATTGTTTTCAGCCCTCATTATAACTTGACTTCATACGACCTTTGGGGGACCTTTAATATGTGCCCTTGCCCTAATCAACATATGGATGTTCCCAAGAGGCATCTATGACCCTATCCTCTGTAGCAAATTGGACTTTTAGTTCTCGAATCGAACTTTTTCCCGAAACTTTAACCTTGAATACGTCGGACGGCACACGGGAAGACAGAATTATGACTGGTAGATGTCGTCTCCTGCACTTCTTGCAGGCGATACACAATGGATCAAGCATGGCGAGGAGCCAGGCGTATCGGGGCAATAACAGGGACAGGTTGAATGGGGTCAAGAATGCGGACAGGTAATATTGGATCAATTAAGCCAAGAACGTTAAACAGGGTCATGAACGGGGGAAAGGGCAATGGAGTCAAGAACTGGGGAAAAGGACAATAGGAAATGGGTTCAATAAGGTCAAGAACTGGAGGAACAGGGATGGGGTTCATGAATCATGGACAATGGGGACAGACACAATATGGTCGAACATATGAGGCTGGGACAATGGGTCAATAACCTGTGGACAGGAAAACTGGGACAGGAACAAGGGGTATTAACAACTTGGGTAGCAGAAAAAAGTAGGTTCAGGGTCACGAACAATTAAGGGAACAGGACAATTGGTCAAGTTTGTAGAATAACAATGAAGGGACTGGACAATGGGTCAAGTTTGTAAATAACAATGAAAGGACATGGACCATCGGGTCGAGTCAAAAAGGGGGACATACTAACTGAGGTTATGAACCATGGGTGACCAGGACAATGGGGTCCAATAGGTCAAGAAACTGAGAGGACAAAGGGGCGAGTGGTGTGAAACGGAAAGCAGGCGACAATGGGACAGGGCATAGGACAGGACAATGGGTTCAATAGGTCAAGAACAGAGGGGGCAAGGGATCCATGTCCACCCATTCCTTGACCCCATTAACCCCATTAATCACTGTGCCCCTGTTCTTTACCCCGTTGTCCCTGTCCCCTTTTTTTTGACCCTTGTCTCTGCCCCCTGTTCTTGATCACATTGTCCTTTCCCCTCTTCTTGATGCTAGTGTTCCTGTCTTCCGTTCATACCCCATTTTCCCCCTTTCCCCCAGTTCTTGAACCTATTTGACCCCTTGTCCTGTCCCCCTTTTTCAGGACCCCATTGTCCATGTACCCCTGTTCAGGTCCCCCTATTCTTGACCCAATTATCCTGTCCCCCTGTTCATGACTTCATTACCTGTCCCCATTGTTCTTGCCCCCATTGTTCCTGTTCCATGTACATGAACTCCCACTATCCCCCTTGTCCCCATTGGTTCATGACCCTTGTCCATGTCCCCGTTGTTCATGACCCCATTGTCCCTGTCCACTGTTCTTCTTTGACAAACACCATTTTCCGCAGTTCCCATCATTATTTTTACCCTCGTTCCTATGTATGTTATTGTTTTTGATCCCCCTTTGTCTCTATGCCTTCATGTTCTGAGACCCCTTAACCCAATTGTCCCGGTCTCCCCCCATTGTCATGACTCCATTGTCCCTGTCCACATTGATCATCGCTCAGTCATTGTCCTGTCCCACCGTCAGGACCATTATCCTGTCCTCTATTGTTCATTACCCCCATTGGTCGCCCGTCCTCACATTGTTCATGACACACCATTGTCCCTGCCCCGTTAAGGCTCTATTGTTCATGACCCACTGTACATGAACCCATTATCCCGGTCCCCATTGATCATAACACTTTGGTCCCTGTCCCCGCTGAGCATTAACCCCATTGTCCATGTCCACTGTTCTTGAAACCATTGTCCCAGTTCCCTCATTATTCTTGACCTATGACTCGTGTCCCTATTTTTTTTGATCCCCTGTCCTGTCCCTTCAATTTGTTTCTTTGACCCCTTAACCCAATTGTCCCTGTCCCCATTGTTCATCGCCCTATTTTCCCTTTCCCCATTTCAATAACTCCATTGTTCGTCCCCCGTTCTTGATCACATTGTCTCTCCCAGTTCTGACCCCATTGTCTCTGTCCCCAGTTATTGACCCGATGACCCCATTGTCCCGTTCTCCCCTGTTTCTTAAACACCATTGTCCCTTGTCCCCTGTTTTTTACCCCATTGCCCCTGTCCCTTCTTCTTGAAACCATTGTCCTTGTCCCCCCATGTGGTCAGGACCCATTGTCCCTGTCCCGCTGTTTTTGACCTCCATTGTCCCGTCCATTGAGCTTGGACCCCATTGTCCATGTCCCCCACATAAAACACGTCAGGTAAATCAATTATCTCGTCCATTAAGGTCAATTTCCTAACTCGACAGGTATGTCGTCATTACTAAATCCGTTTAACAATTTTTTTAACAATTAGTAATGTTTGAACGGATGTGCTAATCAGTTTTAACGGAGTACTAATCGTTGAACGATTTAGTATTTCGTTTGAACATTTAGTTATTCGTTTGAAGCGTATTACTAATCCGTTTGAATGAGTAAGTAGTAACTCATTTGAACGGATTACTATTCCATTTGAACGATTTAGTTAATCGTTTGAACGGATACTAATCAACTCGTTTTTTGAACGACTTAGTATACTGGTTTTGACGGGTACTAATTAATCCGTCTTGACGAGTAATTCGTTTGAAACAATTTAGTAATCGTTTGAAAGGATTACTAATGCGTTTGAACGATTTAAGTAATTGTTTGAACGGATTACTAATCCGTTTGAACGATTAGTAATGTCGTTGTGAACAATTTAGTAAGGTTCGTTTGAAACGGACATATTAACCTGTTGAACAATTTAGTAATTCGTTTGGACAGATAGCGAAAGAAAAATATATTTTTTGATGGTCCCATGAGGGGCTCCGTAATTATTAAAAGAATATGTGAAATTACCATGGAAAAATAATTATTCTGAAAATGACACCATGAAAAAGTGTTAGCAGTGGGTGATTAGGTGTGAACACTCCCGTGTCTTTTGGTTCCCGAAATAGCATACATCCATAAATTTGGTATAAATTAAAAAAAATGAAATTGCTCTTTTCACCCAAATATTTTTTGTTGTGGGGAGATTTTTACTTATACACATTTTTTAAACATCGCTTTACAAAAAATAAAATGCGTATCTACATATAGTTTTCCCGTGGTTGTGAACAACGTATATTACCAGTTACGACTTATTGCACTCAACAGAACTTCATTTTTTAGTGCAACTAAAGTCGTATCACACCTAGATCTGCCTAGCTTAGCTTAATAACTAGGCAATATGAGTGAGCCTGTCAACTGAAAATGTATATCAACATTAAGCGTATTGATACTTTTTCATATTATATATATAACCTAACTCAATTAGCCAAAAATGTCAGTTACGATTTGCTGCACTCACATGACGAAAAATCTTTGATAGATGTTGAGGTTAGAAAATGTAGAAGTTGTTATCTTTATTTGTAGACCAAAAGATGCCACATACACGATACACTTTTTAAAGGCCGTTTCAAAATAATTTTTTCCACACACTAATCCTAACGACACCAAAACACAAAAACCCCAATGCACTGAGTATGAGAAAAATGCACACGTCCCGAATGTAGAATGACTCATCGAACGAAGACAAATACGGGCACGAAATCGCGTTTGGCAACACGCCGTAGCGTGAATATCCCCTGGTCGGAGCCAACCAGAGCTTCCAATCTTTTCTCTTTCCCCTCTGCCCTTATTCCTTTCATCCCTGCAGGGAGATAGAGATAGATACATGCTATAAAAGATATAAGATAGGGGCCTTTTTACTTACTCCGACCTTGTTATTAATAAAGTTACGACATTTTACAGTCGACGTTGTGAATTCACATTTTAAAAATTTGCATTGTTTGTTTAATATGGGAAGGCAAACTAGGTGCATGCATCCTACGGTCAACGGCTACCATCACAAAACACAATCAAGGATAAATGATTACAAGAGGAGCCAAAGGATACCAATGAATGTATGGAACAAGATTAAGAAAAACTAAACTAAAGCAGAATGCACAACCATTTTTTTCATACCAGAATATGACAACCACAGACAACGTTTCGAGACAAATGTGGTCATTTCCAAAGCTATCATTTATAGAAGAAATGTCCATCTGACCATACTACTGTATGGAGGTGGGGTGTCGCATAGAAAATAGATGAACAGATTTTCATATTTATTATTGAAATCAGGCTTTAAAAACACGGTAAATGCACTTATTTGTTCTCTTTCTTTCTCCCAGTAGAATTTCAATGGCGATTCTCGAAAAAGTCATTGAGTCAGATAAGGCAGTATGTGATGTTGGCGACGATTGGTTCTCCTCTGCCTTACGAAAATACAGGCATATATCGTGAATTAATGCTCAAAATTCATATGCCGCACAAGTACCATTACAATGCATTATCAGGATGTCCAAATTCAACAAAAAGTGTCTTAAAATCCATTCAAGAGCTTAGCTAACAGTACAGTGAGTACAAATCCTTTCAGCTCGACAAAATATTTGAATATGGCATTGGCAGTTTATCCCATCATACAACACTTCCAAAACCATATGACAACTTGTAATATTATTATGAGATTTCTTGACTGTTTGATTAATCTGGCGATTACCCAAAAAGTACATTTCAAGGTACTTCTGGAGTGCTTGGACTGCTTGATAATATTGTGATTGCCCCAAAAGGTACATTTTAGTACTTCTGGAGTCCCAAAGGTACACTTAAGGTATATAAGTTCAAGGGAAAATATTCTAAGTCCAGAAAAAAGATTATATTTAGGTACTCACAACTAGTAAGTTCCAAAAGGTTAAGTTTTAGTATATTTGAAATCCATTAGGTACTTTGGTTATGTAAATTTGTGATGCTTCCTGGACAGGAAAGGTATGTTTAGGTACAAACCCAGGTACTTTTCTTGGCAACAAAATTCAAAAGGATAAAATAGGTATACCAGAATGTACTTTTCAAACATTAGGACAATCTTCGTAAAAAATAGTATTAAATAGATTACAATTGACATAATTACTATTTTCTGCAAGGGTCTGTTGCTCACTACGGGACTAACCAATGCTGTATATCGCCTGGATACCACACGCTAATTTTAGGAGAACATCACTCACACAAGCTCGCTTCGCAACCCTGATTGACTATATGTACTGTGTAACATGCTCCCATTCATTTACATAGTTACAAGAAGGCTTTGAAAAAGGGTTAACACAATTGTATCGCCATTCGTATTCAGCAAGCCACAGCTCATTAATATAAGGGTAGAGGAATAGTATTTTTAAACTACATGTAGGTTTATTCATTCTTTTCTACTTCAATACAAAAAAATACAGTATCGAGATAGGGAATAATCGATGGAAACACTGGATTAAAGGAAGTAGGTTGATTATGTAAAATGCAAAGGTATTATTATTAGTTCCGTTGGCTGGGTGGTCCACGTATGCATGAATGTGGCCCTAAAGTTACTTCTTTACAGCCTGACAGAACCATTCCCGAAAAAACATAATCAAAGAAGGGAGGGTAACTTTGGGCTACCCAGGCACTTTTCTCGCTAGAGTGCGGTTTCAAAATGGCCGCAAATGTCATTTAACACCATATAATGGTGTTTTTTCATACCATTATATGGGTTAAATGGCCCAGTTTTGTAGTATTTTCTATTTTTTGTTTATGTCAAATGTTATAGCGGTCACATTCCACCACTTAAATTATTCTATATTGAACGGTTTGGGCATAAAATAGTAACAAGGAGGATTCCAGACACTACTCCATGAGGAAATCTGCCAAAAAGAAGTCAAAACTTCAACTACAATAGAAATATACTCAAGATTCATTTCAGGATAGCGGGTGATACCTTCCTTCTCTTCTTTTGGTGGTTCCAGTATGAGGTTCCGAGCTTTAACTTAGCTATAAAGAGGTGGCTGTTCGTACATCCTATAATACGTATGCAGTCAATGCCAGTCACAACTGATCATTATCGTGCTATTATTCTACTATGATTTGCATTCCCATGGATTTCATTGAATGGCACAACGATTGTAGAAGATGTAGGTGATAATGTGCGACCGAATGCCACTATGAAAGGTTTTGATCATTTTGATACAAAAATGTAAGGCTCCTATGGTAACCATGTCTTATTCTGGCCTTGAGAAATGTTTTTTTTTGTTTTTTGTTTTGGGCTTTTTTGGTAACCCTGGGATGAGTTGCTAGCAGTGGATTCTGAATTATCGTTTTTTTTTTTTTAATTAAGCTAGTCAGAAATTGTTTAAAATTCTGTTAATTTGTGGTCATCTCGAAAAAGCACCCTCAGAGGGATACTATTTATTGGAATTGTTTATGAGTATGACTTCTATACAAGTATTACACTGTACCTACAACAAATGGGGAAACTCTATAAAAGTAAGACCATTTCAACCATATCTCTTTCAAACAGGGAAGGGTTTAATCCCGATTGATTGTGGTTAATTCAATTTGGCTAGCATGATTTGACGTTGTTTCGTTCAGAGTCCTTTCACAGATTTGTCATTGTAAGAATCAAAGAATATATCAAGCCGTTTGCAGTGATGCAGACTTCAACAGCTATGTCTGAGAACATCCCCAATGGCGGCAGAATTTTGTCTTCAGCGTGCATGGACATTGGCCACCATGAACACGATGTATGCCATGTGGAATCGTTTCTCCTCCTACGATGACTGCTCTGAGCAGATTGCCAATATCATTACGCTGCCTTTACGGAAATCCACAATCATTTCGCTTCATCGAGGTTACAGCTACGAGAGGTTACAGCGCTAAGTGCCACAACCCTATCAGGACATAGATGTAATTCACAAATAACAGCATAGTATTGAACAAATCCATCTAAACTTGAAACCTTCACTTAGAAAAACCATTACAATTACTGAAAAAGAGAAAATGCAACCGCAACTACGCTTAGCGGTATTGTTTCGTGTTTTTCCCACTTGTATTGTGTGCATTTCCTAAATATTAATTGAAGAGTTTAAATTTATAATGTATGCTGCCCGTAGCCCGGAGTTTTCTGGGGGAGAGATTTTTCAAAAGTGGACATTTTCCCAAATGTGGACCTTTCACTAGAGGGGGTGTAAATTTGGCAAAAGTGGACCTTTTGCCCAAATTTGCCCTTTTGTGACCCAAAAAGCTAACAAACCCATATTTTTTCCTAGCTCGCTTCGCCGCACAAATCATTTTGTGGACCTTTTTGGGTTTTTTTTTGAAATGTTGGGGTGGGTACATCGAACCCCACACCCGGGCTACGGCCATCGAATGTATGATACTGCAATGGACATGTGAGAAGCAAAACGTTCCCGATATAATTAGGCCTACCACATTTCTTTGGTACTCGTATTTTTGTATTCAGGAGCACTGATATTACTCAGTGGAATGGACGTGAGTACACATCGTGCTGACTATCGTCTGTAACTGGCGTCGTTCTCTCTATGGCTAGCAGAAAGGTACAAAAATCGGATAAGGATTAAAATATAAATTATTTATTTACAGGTCGGCTATTCAAAAGCAAGAAGATAAAATTGGACCAACAGGAGTGTTAAAATATGCCAAATTGATGAATAAGATAAAGTAAGGGTCTAGTCATTGTATTGTGTCGCTACTGCGTTTCAAACCTCTAATTAAAAATGCCTATACATGTACTTTCATGTACAAAACACGCCATCAAGAAACTCACATGTCTTCGCTATCATGCGACCGATATACTCCAGGGGTATTCAAAGAGGGGAAGATGCTTGCATAAGGCATTGGTTACGCATACGGCGAAGTAACTGATTGTCTGCGCAGTTATTATTGATCTACTACATTAGACCTTTCAATACTAGGGGGTATGTCAAGTGCAAAGTTGCACATTTGATTGAAAAATGAATAAATGTCTCACAATTTTCTTTTCCTAAATATCAGTGACAAACATAATTATTGTGCCTTGACTAGAGCAAACAATAGCACTTGTCGTTATCAGTAATCGCTCGGTAGCGAGGCTAAAGAACTTTTTTATCTGGAAAGCTACAGAGTCAGTGTTATTCCCACACAGTTGTGAAAACAGATTAAGGTGCTAATCACCCGATTAAGATCGAAATATTTTTTCCTGACGCAAATCATCAAGATACTGCCCTCTTTCACGAATAAATAAACCTTAGGTTTCTATCTGTGCGTTCAATTAACTTTGACCGTTATAATATCCATCATTTTTCGAAAAAAAGGAAAAAGATGAAAACACAAAATATCAAAGAAAGTTGTTTGGCAGCCGTGGCCTAACATTTTTGTGCAGAAACAAAAATTAACTTACAGTAACTTGCGTGTAACCCTTTCTATTTAATTTACCGTGTTTGTTGTTAGCTAGTCGCTAGACCCCCTTCTTTTGTATTTTTTCAAATAATAGTGCTAAATTGAATAGCCAATGAGGTCCAGCATAAGTTCGGGTCTTGGTTCTGACACAAAGATGTTAGGTCCACCAGCTTACCAAGCAACATAATCACTATGAGTTTTGTTCACATTAGTTTTTTTTTTTCAATAAATGGTGAAATATACAATCAACATTATGAAACTCACAGTAGAACCTCAAAGTTTATTTCAATCGTGAAACGAGGCCCGCTACAATCCCAAACGGGTGGTCTGGTCATAGATCGTCCTGCGCTACTAAATCACATCATACCGAGCAGACGGAATCAATGGCAAATGCCTCATTTGTGTACTTGGCCTTCTATGCGAAACGTCTAAACTGGGGGGGGGGGGGGTAACGAGGGGGTAAGGAACGAGTCTATAAACGCATGAAATCTTTCAGCTGCATGGACAGTAACAGTGGCTCTGCAGTTCCAATAAACAAAGGGGAATCTGAAATGCTTTGCCTTGAGTCTTGGACATCATGACGACAAAGGACTCCCATCAAACCCAAGCGTTCCAGACGTCACCAAAGTCAGTATCTCACAGACCTGACTACGCAGAATGAATCTAGCTCAACAGCTGGAGATGATATGTGGTGCAAAAGATCTACTACCATCACTTGAGCATGCTGCAGACAAAGTCGTCCACATATAAGTGCCAAGAAGACGATTTGATGTCAAGAGGAAGATAATCATCAACCGATCTGCACAACAGATGGTAGCCAACTCAAAGAGGTCACGGACTTCAAATATCTAGGCGTCCTATGTTGCGACAGAAAGAAAGAATTCCTGTCACGCAAAGGACAAGATTGGAATGCCTTGCAATAAACTACACACTTATGGCAATCTGGGAAGTCTGTTAGAGCCTGTGTAGGGTAATACTGTCAGGCGTAGCAAGAGGGGGGCAGGGGGCAAAGTCGGTACATAACGATCCGTCGTTACAAGTGTCTAAAAATTCTTATGCTGTTACGCGCGTTGTTTGACGAGTACGTGCAGATATGAACATGTAGAGCTCTAACAATTCGTTCCTGCTAGTTTACTACTATCTTTTGCGTGACTTATGTGCCCCCCCCCCACCCCCAACGTTGTTCGATTTTTGAGGCGACGGCGAGCGTAGCGAGCCGGGCAAATTGTTTTGTGTCGGTACAAGACACATGTGTACATTCACACACTGTGGCCCCTCGTCCAACAAAATCCTGGCTACGCCACTGGCTCCTGATATATGGATCGGAGACCTGGACCATGAAAGAAGAAAGAGCTAAGGATAGACTGGAGGGCAACTACACCATCTTGCTTATGCGAGTACAAAACATTCCTGGCGTGAGCACAAGACCAAACACGGATATATGGAGATATCCTCCATTTCATCCTGTTGCCAAACGCAGCTCACGTTGCCGGTGTGAACGGAGATATGGTCCGGCAGAACCACAGTCCGGGCCTCCTAGACGACAGCGGAATAAGGGTGCAACTACAGACTGTCCCAATAAAAACATCACATCAACTAAAAATTATAAAAAAATACGCTGTGCACTTTTGCCAGATATTTTGAATTTAAGGTGTATAGACCAAGATCCTAAAGCCTAATCCTCACTTTTAGTCCATCCAATTTGTGGACCCTAAGCGGAGATATTGTCATTGAATACAAAGCATAAAAATACCACTGGGAAGTTTCACTTGAAGGTTCGAGAAACTAAAGGTTTAAGGTGTGTAGCTCATTGTGGGATAAATCGTTTTCAAACAAAAGAATATGGTACAGATCACAGGGAATGTATGAACATGAATTGAACTAATCAATATATTATCAGAATCAGGAATCAATGTATTTCCATAATATAAAAAATCATACATATACAATCAACAATCACAAAAGATATTAAAAACACAATATGGAGGATGTGGTCAAAAGCCAATAAGGCCAGAAGTGACCACCCCCTTAACAAAAGGTTACACATAAAGATATCAAAATGAAACAGTGAACATAATTCATAATCATGAAAATGTGCAACATTTAAAAACATATAAAAAACAGAAAAAAATTAAATATATTTATTATTATTTATAGTGGGAAAATGGTTTCCTTCTGCGAAGTAGGTAATCAAAATGTACAATGTTTCCTTTGATCCCACAATTGGCCAAAACCTTAATATTAGTTTGCTCATAAGCCTTGATACTGGCAGCCTACCAGCATGCAACATACAGGGTTTGACCATCTTCTGGGCAGAAATCGGCACCCGAACAAATTCAACCGCCCAGCACGACTATTGAATGAAGCACCGGCCATTTTCCCTGCAGAAAGAGATATGCATTTGGCCGGAACATTTAAATATAGTTACGGATCACTTCTGATTTACATATGCTTCCTTTAAGCAGAAACCTGCAATTATTCTGGCCTGAAATTGCGCCATTTCAGGCAAATCCCAGATGTTTGAGGGGTCAACGATGCCTGCCGTAGGGTTGGGGTAAAAGAGAATCTACTCGAGTTTCATGACTGATCTCTTAGCTGTTGAATAAATACAAAGATTAATGCAAGTACCGAAGAAAATGGGAAAACGTTCAAACCGCCTGACCTGCGGGCATCTTCCCCATTCTAACTTTGATGAATTGGTATATTTTTATCCAACATTGTAATAAAAACCTTTCTTCAATCACAAACTAGCAGACACCCCTTTCCCATCCATACGGACCTTCACTATAGAGGAGCTTTAGATCCCTGAAGAAACTGAACAACACGAAGACACCGGTTCCCGCCAACTTCCTGCAGTAGTCTGGACGAATCCACTATTCCAATGATTCAACTGTTAGAATTTTATAACAACATAACAACGGCAACAAACCATAGCTGCCTTTTTCACATCTTCAACATTCCCTCCTCTAACCAAAGAAAGGCGAAACTTCAACATCGCGAACCCAAAACTACAGAGGACTCACACTTTCAACCATTGGCCACTAGATCTACAACTCAGCCATGGCTGCCTCAACAGATCACTCCTACATAGATCCCATGCTCAACGGACCAAGAACGGTTTTCGCAAAGCAGATAAACACTACCGTCAGATACTGCCCTCAAAGGATCATAGTAAATTAGAATTTCTAAGAGAAAAAGCTTCAATTGTGTCGGTAGATTTTTCCAAGTCTTTTGACAGTGTAAACAGGGATTTATTGCTGGATATTCTCTCGCCAACTACGGGGTCCCAATGATACTCGTCAAGCAATTGTCATCATGGTGATACCCATATATCTTTGGGTGCACGACCATGGATTCGCCAAAAGGAGTTCCTAAAAACTACTGGAATCCTCCAAAGAGATACTCTTGCTTGAGTCCTTGACATCATTCCCGACAAAGGACTCACCATCAAACCAAAGCGTTCAGACGTCACCAAAGGCAGTATCTCCAGCAGACCTTGACTACGCAGATGATTTAGCTCTAACTGCTGATATGATATGTGGTGGCACCAGATCTCTCCATCACTTGAGAATGCTGCAACAAAGTCGGTTCCACATCTAAGTGCCAAGAAGACTGATATATGATGTCCAATGAGTAGGAAGATGATCATCAACTTATCTGCCAACGATGTAGCCAACGCAAAGAGGTCACGCGACTCAAGTATCTAGGGTCCTATTTTGCCGACATCAGAAAGACTCCTGTCACGCAAAGGACAGCGTGGATGCCTGCAATAAACTACAACCACTTAATGGCAATCTGGTGAAGTTCTTTAGAGCCTGTGTAAGAGTATCCTGTCAGTGCGTAGCCATAGTGGGGCAGGGGGCACGTCGGTACATAACGATCCGTCGTTCCAATTGTCTAAAAATCTGTAATGCTGTTGCTGTTGTTTTGAGGCGTGACGGGGCATGATATGAAATGTAGAGCCTCATAACATTCTTTACTCTGCTATTGTTACTACTATCTTTTTTGCTGTTGACTATGATGCCCCCGCCCCCCCCCCCCGTTGTTCAGGAGTTTTGAGGCGACCGCGAGCGTAGCGAGCCGTAGAACATTGTTTGTCGGTACAATACACAAATGTCGGTACTTCACCATCTGTGGCCCCTCGGCACAAAATCCTGGCTACGCCCACGGTAATTTCCCTGTTATATGGATCTGAGACCCCTGGACCAGAAAGAAAGAGCTATCAGGATAGACTGGATGGACCTACACCAATCTTCTTATGCGAGTTCAAAACTTTCCTGGCGTGAGCCACAAGACCAAAGCACGGGATATATGGAGATATCCCTCCATTTCATCTTCGTTGCCCACGCCGTCAACGATTTGCCGTGTAAAAGGAGATATGTCCGGCAGGAACCACGTCCACCGGGCTCCATATACGACCTCTCGGGAATAAGGGTGAGTAACACAGACTGTCCAATAAAAACTATACATCAACTAAAAAATTTATAAAAACTATAGCTGGTGCATTTTTGCCAGATATTTAGATTTATGTGTTAACAAGAAGCCTCAGCACATCCTCACTTTTAATCCATCCAATTTGATGAACCCTAGCGGAGATATTGTCAGTGAATACAACGCATAAAATACCACTTGGCCCGTTTTCACCTAAGGGTTCGAGAAACTAAGGTTACGAGTTGTTTAAGCATCATGTGGGATAAATCGTTTCAAACAAAAAATAATTGTATCCGATCAAAGTGAATGTGGTATCATGCATGAACGACTTCATATCTTTCAGACATCAAGGAATCAACTTTAGTTCCCATAATATAAAAAATCCTACATATACTATCACAATCACAAAAGATATTTAAAAAACACAATTATGGAGGATGTGGTTTTTCCCCCACAAGGCCAAAAAGGCCAGAAGGCGACCACCCGTAACAAAAGTAGCACATAAAGATATCAAATGAAACAGTGAACATAATATCACTAATCAAAACTTTCAAAGACAAGACTTATTGCTCCAGATTCCCAAAATTAGCCATACTTAGAACTATAGTTTGTTTTTATATGATTTCTAAAATGTTAGTTGAATTTGATTGCTATTGTTTGCTATCAGTTGAATTCCAAGGAGAGGTCCAAATGTCCGTACAATGTCTGAAAATACTTTCTTATATAGGCAAATATAATATATTTTTTCTTGTGTTATAATTGGGACGTCCATAGCTTCCCCCCTAGTAAAATATCCATAGGTAGTTGGCAACTGATTTGTGTCTGGTACGTATACATACATACGCCCCAATTCTAATTATACCTGTCAAAATGTTAAGAAATTGTGGCTTGAAAATAATGGCGCGCCGTATGGCTTCTTAAGGCTAATTAGAAACATTTCTGAGAGCCCATTTTTGGAGCGTAAATAATTTTTCTATGGACATTTTTTTGACGTATTTCCCAATTAAAATAGCTAATTTTAAATAACGGCAAGATGAGAGTACAATATAAAGACCGTAAAATACTTGTGGTACATAATATGTCAGCTTATTTAACATTCCATATTTTCGGATATAGTTTTTGAAACACCATCAGTATGTTGCTTCCAATTAGGTTTCATCTATTAGTAACCCTAACTTTGTTTCAGAACTCCTTTTTAATTTTGTATTCTCGAGAGTGATCGTTATTGCCTTCCAACTATTTCCATATGGGGGCTGACCTTTTTCATTGAAATACCAGAAATTATTAGTTGTGGGTGAAATAGGGACCACTCTCGAGGGCAATATCATGAAATTATGGAAATTTGGGGAATTTACTGCTAAACTAATGTAACAGTCTACAATTCTGTTGAGGGACAAATTTGTGGACAACGCTCTAATTTGGAGGGACAATTTACCTTTCACCTATTCCCCACTGCCTCCAAGATGCCGAGAGGAATATGATGAAGAAGCAGTGTTCAACAAGAGCAATTGAAGGAAATGATGGTTGTGTTCAAGAGGTCCAGTTTACTTTCAAAAAGGGTTGTTTTTATTGGTTTTTACCTTTTGCTGAAACCTGGATTAAAGCTGAGACAACAATACTGTTTTGGAATTGAATTTCTTCTCAAATGCTACATGTATGTATTAGGCAATTGGACATGATAAAGTTAATAAATTATGTATAGCACAAGAGAGCATTTAGAGGAAGTGGCGTTGTCTAGCGGTTGCAAGCGTACCTCTGGAGCAAATGTTCCTCGGATCGAATATCAGTGGGACCACTTGCTCTGATTAATTCGGGAAACTCCATTTGGGATTTGGCTTTGATATAACAATAAAAAAATGATTAAAACCCTGAATGCCACTTTCTTCTCCATGGTTCATTTGAAAAATGGGCAAATGAACCATGAACTTGCACTACCCATCCGGTTGTGTTTCGTGTAGGTTTTTGACTGTTGCAATAGGGGCGCTTTTACGCTGCTGCCGACCAAGTTGCATTGTTTCTGTCTAGTAATTATTAAGTTGTAAAGCCTCTAGCAATTGCAATGTGGCCTATACGCCACGATTTGAGATTAAAATAAACCTTTTTAAATTTTTTTTAAAATTATTTTTATAGCGACTTTTTACTTTACATTTCAATAAGAAGGTGGTTTGAAGGTGTTTTTCAATGCCAACTTTGATGATATCAGGAATAGCCGACACTGGCCCAACCGGTGTTTCAACTGTCTCGATACTAGCCATACTCCCTACCAGTACCCCCAAATTGCACCAACTAAAAATCCATGAAGCTGGAACACTCCCAAAAAGGACAAACCCTAACCCTCATTATTGATATGAACTTAATTTTTTTGGCCAAAAAAAAAATTTTTGATTGCATAGTTTTTTGGGGGACAATCTGTTAAGTTACGTGAAGATCACTGACTCGATTACCCTATTGTTTCACCATTGTTCCCGGACTGTGAGACCGGCGACCATATCTCCTGCCACCCCGTCATGTCATCGGCGTTGATCAAGTAGTCTCAGATTCACATGTTGGAAGTTACCATGCCAAACAGGGGTCGTCGCCCCCTTTAACTACATTGTTGTGATTGCTTGAGACATCCTCAGGGTCTATTCTGACATCCCCAACTTAAATTACAACATATAAATTTGCGCTACATGGTGTACGGCATCTCCGGCTTCGGCCGTTAGATAGATTATAATAAAAAACATTTAATCAATGCATGTTTTCGACTAGAGCCGGTAACGCAGTTTACATGTAGTCGGCGCTTTTGCTGTTGTCAACTTAATTACTCAAAGTTGCGCTAATGCTTGTGTAATTTGCCCATTATTTGGTGGTCTCATCTGCTCTATTCTAGCTCGTCTCTTCTCGGTGGTACGCAAAAGCGACGGAGAGAAGAAGCGACGCACCGGATCATGAAAATAGACGATTCGCGTCGTATGTCGCCTGACTGTCACCTGGCTTGAATTGTCGTTGTGGTGGCGTAGCACGTTAAAATAAACAGCGCCAGGGGACGATGACAGCTTTAATTTGTTTGATTTCGTTCTGGCGACATATTTGAATATCGGGTATTTTATAGCGGCTGACACTAATATGAGGGATTACAGACACTCTATAATGGACCAGTTCTTGTGCGTACGCTAGGCTCAAAAAATCAAGTACGCAGAGAAGTTTACAACTGGGGGATTTATGAATTTGTATTTTTATATGATTGTTTGCCGTGTGTGTTTCCCCGACTCTCTGAACACCTATTCCCTCTTGATACTCCATGAGAAAGATGCTTGCTTGCATAGGATTTTTTTACGCTATCGGCGCGACGAAAGTAACTTTTTTTCTGCACAGGTTAATTATTATTATTAAATATTATACCGTTCAATACTCTGGGGTATATTAAGTGCAAAAACCGTTGCACTACATTTGCTTGAAAATGAATAAAATGTAACCATAAAATGTTCTTTCCTTAAATACCGGTGAAAGTAGATGTGCATAATAGCCATGTTGATATACAGTAAATCCGCTCAGGAATTGCAGAGTATTAAAGACTTTCAGATACGTTTTATCTGGAAGTTTAAGCGCCTTGTTATTACCCTTTCAGTTTTGAAAAGGGGGGGGGGGTGTAGCAGCACCACCACCCCGATTAAGATTTAGCTATTTTTTCCTCTGACGTAGAACACGGGATACTTATCCTCTTCCAACGAATAAATATAAAACCTTAGGATTCTACTGTTGCGTTCAATTAACCTTGACCGTTTTCCATATCATTATTTTTCCGAAAAGGAGGAAACAAAGATGAAACCAGATTATGGAAAAGAAAGCTTGTTTGGAGGACTCAGACCTAACATCTTTGTGCAGAGAAATAAACCTTAACTTACAGTCCTCTTCTTATAGTGTCCCAACACTGTGTGGTTCGCAAAATATGATCCAGCCGAGATAGATTTACAACGTCTGGCTGTTCACTGAATTCCGCAAGGTCTGTTGTGTGCATTTGTTGCTCCAGCAGTGGGCCACAGACCAAGAGGTGTTCCATTGTCTGTCTTGCTGTTCCACAACCACAGTGTAGTTGTCCTGATCTGCTTCAGGTGGTTAGCTCCACTTCTGCAAGGAAACTTTAGACGACCATTTTCTGGTTATGAATCATCGCCATCATTCGCCCATGAGGAGTCAGATTCAGGTGGGAGATGCTCACTTGGTTCAATACCAATAGAATAGCTGTTACTTGGTTTATGGCAAATCTTTCTTTCCACAGACAAACTTACAGTAACTTGACGCGTCTATCTATCTTTATATTCTATCTATCTATCTATCTATCTATGTCGACCGCGTCGGAAAAAGCCATGATGAATTTCCTACAAAGCCCAGTCTGTCATCAAGTCAAGCATGAGTTTGTGCAGTTCATTTGTTCAATGCCAGCATCCTTGAGCAAGAAGTACAGGTTTAGTAAGCCTTGGTCTTCCCCGTGCACGTGTTCCTTGGGTGGGCTTCCAGACACCAAGACGTGAGACTGGTTCGTCTAGCCGTTTAGCACAAGGAGCAGCAAAATTCAGGCGTCGACCGCTCACTTTTTCAGACAGTTTGGGTAAATACCCATATAGTACATCCCCTGGTGGGTGATCTCTCCAGTTGAGGTTTGGACCATCAATAAAAGTCTGGTATAGCATCCATGCCTGGCCTCAAGGCGTTCTGTGAGTGTCCATCTTCTGCCCCATAGAGTAGAATACTTTCAACAACAGCACGAAAAAGCTCATCTTCAGCCTGTTGTAATTGGATTTCCAGGGAGTACGCCATCTTATTACAAGCGCTTCCAGCAAGGGGCTTTCCGGACATGAAAATCCTTTCCGACTCATCCACCCAAGAACCAGGTATTGGAAGTCCTGGACCTGATCTAGTTGGCTCCCTTCTATTGTGGACAGAGTGCCATACCCTTGATGTATATGCCTGAATTTAGTTTTAGAAGTATTCATCATACAAATCCCAATGACCAACTGGTTGCAGCGCAGCATTCTCAATCTGGCCAATTAATTCTTGAGCGTGTTGTGTGGTCAGATAGCAAGGACAATCAATGTCGTCTGACAAAATCTGCGTCAGTAATGACTTCTGAAGGGTGCCTTCGAACTTCTTGTGGTGTTACTGTGAAAGCCACAGGCATGTCCTGTCTCCTCTGATTTGCATTCTCATCACATAGTCTAGCACAATGATGAATAGATTGGTGCCTAAAGTATCGCCTTGGCAGCACTCTGCTTAAAATCTTGTCAAAGGCCCTCGGTTTCACCATCTGGTGATAAAACAACTGTTTTGGCACTGTTCATGATGTTAATTGTCTTCAACCTGGCATTTGGAATCCCATAGGCAGTGAGAAATCTTGAGCATTTTACCTCGGTGCACTGAATCGCAGGCCTTCTGCTTGAAGTCTATAACGTGATACACATGTCAAGATCTTGTCCTGATTCCTTCAATAAGTCTTCGTACGGCCAGATGTGGGAATTGGTTGAGCGTTTCGCGCGAAACCCATTTTGTTTGGTCAAGCAGATGCTCTAGTGAGGTCCAATGCGGTTGATTATCAACGGTTGAAGATCTTTGCGCGATAGATGTTAGCTAATGCCCCTATATTTGATGACTTGCTGAGATCACCTTTCTTGGGATTGGTACTATTCCCCTGATGGACCATCCTTTGTTTTTTCACCTCTAAGCAGTGTACCATTGCAGTTGTCTAGTAGTATGCTGTTAAAACTACCAATTTCCAAACCTCATCAGGTATTTCCATCAAGGCCAGCATCTTACCATTTGGTTGGCAATTTTGTTAGTACAGACTCACGTCTCTTCATTGTGAAAGCTCCAGTTTCAATTGGCAGGATGTTCTCATTGAGGTTATGAAGCTCTCCTCATCTGGGTTGCTAGCTAAATGTGGTGATCCTAGGAGTGTTGAAAAGTAGTCTCTCCATCCTTTCGCGCTCTGATGGGTGTTTTACCTTTTAGGCGGCCTGATCTGGAGGTTGTTCTTCCGTGTAGAAATCAGTCACCTGCCCATGCCACCCCACTCTGCAATGCTTTGGGAAGCTGATCTATGGTTTTTATTTTCCTTGAGGTATTCGCCTTCAAACACTGCTGGATGCTTGTCCAGGTTTTGCTTCGTCTTGCTCAAACATCTGGCTCTTTGTTATTTCAACTGCTTGATTCGTTAAATTGTTTGTGAGCATCTGCTAGTCTCTTCCTGGTCCTTATCCGTTCATCTTTTCCCCACATACCTTCTTATTGTTTCTTTCCTCCTTTTTGGAGGCAATTGGAAGCATCGGTTTGTTTTGTGTGCTTCGATAAAGAGTGGTTATTTCTTAATCAGCTGTACGCTCCACCTCATCCGACGAGAGCTAAGGAACACTGAACTGTTTGTGGCACCTCAATGGCATATGAGTGCTGCGATCTTTGTCTGCAACTGAATTTCTTCCAGTCATATTGGTGTCCTCTTGGTTTTGGTCTTAATGGCTCTCAACCTTAGTCTAAGCTTTGCGGTAACAATCCTGTGGTCAGATCCTACACTGACGAAATAATGAAGCATTACAGTCACATTCCCACTGTTCTTCTTTTCCCCTTCTTTCTTGTTTAATAGCCAATGTGTTCTATTTGTGATATTTGCTCAGAAGAGGGTGGAAAGGGGCATTGGGATACTGAAAGGTCCATAATTTCCCTTTCTTCTGCTTCAGCCGGTGTTTGATTGCTTTAAGCTCACATTCCTCCAGGAAATCTTCCAGATGTTTACCATTTCTGTTAGTCCTTTCTATTGGTATTTGACTTCTTGTCTCCTTTACCAATTTGAGCATTAAGATCTCCCATCACGACTAGAACAGTATGCATTGGTGCATCCTTGGTGGTTTGGCGTAGATCGTCATAGAACCTTGTGACCTCAGAGTTATCTGCACAATTTGTTGGACTGTAGCAGGAGATGATCTGTTGTAGGCTGGATTGCCGGCAAAATTTGCAACAATGATCCTGGATGAGATCTTCTGGACCCTGCAGATGATCTTTAAGCAAGTGGACGATTAGACGCCAACTCCACCAACAGCCGCTCCGATGGTGGTTGCGAGTTGAGGAAGATGTTATTAGCTCCCATCCATCAGGTAGACTCTGATACTGTACTTCTACATCTTCATGGTGCATTCTGTGCTCTTGTAGTGCAATGATAGAGATATCATACGTGATGTCAGTGACAGAACAACCACTTCTCCCATCTGGTATGTTTAGTTTAAGTTCTTCCATAAATGTTACATATACACATTCTTCCCTTACACTTCATAATGGCGACTCACCCACGATAATCAGATGCGGGCCCCTCCTCGAAAGGGTTGGGGTCGTAACGTCATGCTGCGTATTAACAACGCCAGTAGATTCTGCTGGGTCAAGTGTTTATCATGGGCTTTAACCCTGTTGCTGTTAGTTTTCTTTCTTCATCATGATTCTTTCTAGTGCCGTGTTATGTGTAACATGTTGCACATAACAAATAACACTGGTGAGTTGCCAATCACTACCAATGAGACAGGTGTGTAGCCATTGATGTACGATTGGCCTGTTTGGAATGCGTATAACCATTTCATTCATTTACCGCGTTTTAGCATAGGTCGCTAGACCCCTTTCTTTGTATTCTTCTTAAAACATGGTTAATAGACATGACGGTCAAACAGATTATAGATTTTTTTTTTTAATATTTCCATGGCCATACGAAAGTAGTTGTTTGTACGCGCCTAATGAATTGCTTGACGATCCATTGAGCTATTTACAGTGTGCCATGGTGAAAGTTGTTTGAAAACCCCCGAAGTCAAACACTTAGTATATAAACTGTCATTAAGTTTTATGTAGTAAGTAGTAAGGAAAGCAAAAGAAACTGTCATAACGTCCTTGGAAACTAGACGACAACCGTCCAAGGGTGTTTCGAAACATCAACATCAAACATCAGACTCGAAGAAATTCCCTTCCGGTCTGAGGTCTGTTGTTCGAGGTCTGATGTTTCGACACACTCGGGGTGGGGTTCGAAACATCAGACCTCGAAACAACAGACCCGGAAGTGACTTTTTTGCCGAATTCAACATTTTACTTCCGGGTCTGATGTTTCGAAACACCGGGGGACGGGATGGTCTCGAAACAACAACCTCAGACCCGGAAGTGAATTACTTCCGGGTCTGATGGGTTTTCGAGGTCTGATGTTTCGAACTCCCCCGAAACCATCGAGATCTGGTGTTTCGAAACACCATATCTCGAAACATCAGACTTCAACCCCGGAAGTGCTCTTTAAAATGAGCGGAAATCTTATTTTCTGTACTAAAAGGCGGACCTCGCTTCCCTTAAACAGCCATGGAAAGACTGGCCCTGGACTTGTTTTGCAAGTTAAAAATAGAAAAAAAAGCAGATAGAAAACCCAATCCTGCTTATTCTCCACACGGGAGCCGTGACCAAGGGGAGATTGCCCTGGCCTTGGACCAAATGGACGTGCGTGCTAAATGCAACCAATTTCCTACTGCTACCGCTCACCAACAATGTCCAAACATATCATTTACAGAACTCAACTCCAGTTCCACAAGCCACATTTCAGATAAAGGGTAGTTCCAAAGCACGCCTTTCAAATCGGTACCCCTATCCTTTTGAATGTCAAAAATCTTATAAAAGTACTCAACTTCATGATTATTTTGTCTATTTCAGAAGGAGCGAAATCATGTCCTTGCGTACGTATTTGCTGGTGCCTTTTTGTCATCTTACCGATCGCCGCCAATTAGCGTTTATACGATTGAGTAAATGAACTACCTCGGCGACTCACTTTTTTGCCCGCGAACTTTTGGACCGTAATATAATTAATACAAGCACTTATAAAGCCCTACTTGCCAACAGATACTAAGGGAAAGAAGGAAAAAGAAAAACAGGAAAAGCTAATGTTGGCGAAAGTGTGGCTTTAAGAGCTTTTTGAAAGACTATGGAATTAGCTCTCTTGATAGCAGGGGTCAAGGATTGGTCCATAGACGAGGGCCAATGATTGAAAAAGCCAGGTCTCCAAAACTCCAACGCGGACCCAGTGGGACTCGCGAGACACTCACCTTTCAGCTATTGAACGGAGAGAATATGAGGAATGTCTATGACCCACAGGGAATAGAGGTCCTGGTGAGCAGCTTTCAGAACCTTATATGTATGCACCAGCGTACGACTTTTATTCTAGCAGAACAGGAGCCAGTTGTAATTTCCAGAAGCAAGAGTAAGTGTGTGTGCGCTTAGGCTTCTTGAAATAAGCCTGGCTACTCTATTCTGCAATTTTGGAGACGTGCCCGATCTTTCTTGGAGACCCATACGGATGGAACAGCATAGTCCATTCTGACAGGACAAGGGCGCGAACAGCATTATTACATGTCATAAAGGTCAGAACCTCTTGATGCGACTTAAATTACAAATTTGCCAGTTTAAGGAGCGCGAAAGAGAGTTTCATTTGGATCATCATACTCAGGCCACTGTCAAAAACCCACCAAATTTTTAATGGAGGAGATATTGATTGCAGGCCGCCAACTGACGAGTGAGATGCTGGACAGGGGGCTGAGTAATGGACTTGGGAAGCAGTCAGAAAGAACTGTCTTGGATTGTTTCAACTTAAGTTTTTATTATTGCACAACCAAGACCGCAACTCTTCGATGCACTGATAGAGCCTAAACAAACAGCAAGCAGCATCGCCAGTCGTGTAGGATCAAACTTACTTAGTAATAACTCATCAGCATATAGATGATACTAATGCCATGTTTGCGAATAATTTTGACAATGCAGCTGGTTTTCGTGTTTCCGCATTTCTATAATTTTTATGTTGATTTCAAGAAGGTTTTACTATCATAACCTTTGGTATATTAATTTACAAAGCAAAACAAAAAAAAACAAAAACCAAAAAGCAACACTGTTGATGTCTCCGTGCGACACTTTGATTGCTAAAATTTAACCTTAGCCTATCTAACCAGCAATGCCGCCCTCGGCAAAATCGTCTCTTTCTCTTTCGACTGGTCGGCCCCTCAATTTAACGGCACGGATTGAGGGGGTCTACTTGAATTTCAAAAAATCAGACCCAGATGTTGACTTCTGTGAAAATCCACTTCCGGTCTGAGGCCTGTTTGTGTGCGAGGCCTGCTGTTTCGAAACACCGGGATGTGTCGAAACATCAGCCTCGAAACATCAGCCCGAAGTCATCATTTCACTTCCGGGTCTGAGTTCTGTGTTTCGAGGTCTGATGTTTCGAGACATCCCCCAGTGTTTCGAACACTGACCTCGAAACCAGCAGAGCCGGAGTGATTACTCCCTGTGCATATCTACAGTGTCCGTGTGGACGAGTGTCCTACCACCCATCTTTATGTGTTCTCCATTGATAGTGCAGGCTGTAGGTAATTTCGTGCACGAATTTTGTTAAAAGCAATTTTCACTTGATTTCACATCGATTGGATGTCTATTTTAAGATTATCTGTTTCCATTTTTTTTCAAATGCTTAAAGTGGGTCAAATCCAAGATGGCCGCCAAGGTATAAATAGGGCTAATTTTCCAATATTTCACAGTCCATAAGCCGGGATGCCCCACGTGAGCCCCCAGATCCTGCACGAGGCCATCATTTGGTTTGGAAGACCCGTCTGATTGATATTTTAATGACCGGTATGTCCAATTAATTGCTGTGATGGATTCTTTTAGATCCACCATTTTAAAATTGCCGCCATCAAATCAATTTTGTACTATAATCTTGGCCTCTGAGCCTCATAGAGGCAAATTTCTGGTGCCTATACCCATGTTTTCGGGGTCAAAGAATCTATTAAGAACATTTATACAACATTGGTCAAGGTTTTTGGCAGCCATTTTATTTCAAATACCGTCAAGCAAAATACTTTATCTTGGCCAATTATAACAGGTCTGGGAAATGCATAGTAGCGTAGTACCTATATACAGAGGTTCCTTCCAAACTATATACGGAAGTTCCCTTCCAAAAACGTTAATAAACATGTACATTAAAAGCTAAGATACATGACTTTGACCATGAGATACCTATATCTGCCATTTTCAAACATTCTCAACATTCAGAATGGCAGCCTATTTGGCCGCCTTCAAAGATCTCCAAGCCTACAGGTTAAAGTAGCGATATACAGACTGTCCCAAAAAAAACTATACAATCAAAATGAATTTTTGGCCAAAAATTTAAGTTCATCTCAACTGGGTTTTATTGATTCTTTTTAGAAGTGTTCCAGCTTTCATGAGATTTTTAGTTGGTGTAATTTGGGTGTCTTGTTCAGGAGTTAGGTCTAATTATCTGAGACAGTTGAAAAAACCTATTGGGCCAGTTTCGGCTACGGATATCAACAAACGTGCATTGAAATCACCTTCAAGAACATTCATATTGAAAATTTAAATCAAAAATTAAAATTTAAAATGTCTGTGAATGTTTTGTAAACTTTGAGCATATCCCTTTATAATGTGGAAATTGATAATAAATAAGTATCATTCGAAATTCAAGTCAAAACAGTCTTGGTTGTCGCAGCTTACTGCAGGGTTTCAGCAGAAGGAGAAGAACCATAAAAACACTAGTGTTGAAAGTTAAATGAGACCTTGAACCACAACAATCCGTTTCCTTATTGCTCTTTGTGAACAACGGCTTTCTTCATCAGATTCCTCCCTGGATCTGGAGGCAATAGGGGAAGGGTAAATTGTCCCTCTACATTAGAGCGTTGTCCACACATTTGTCCCTCAACAGACTGTAGACTGTTACATCAGTTTCAGCAGTCAAATTTACCCAAATATCCATGAATTTCATGATTATTGCCCCCTGAGAGTGAGTCCTCATTTCCCCACAACATATACTTCTGATGCTTCACTGAAAAATAATATATTGATTAGTTCAATGCATGAAATACATTTACGCTGATTTTCAATATTTTTTGGTTTGAAAAGGGTTAAATCCCGCATTGATGCTACACGCCTTATTACATTTAGTTTCTTGAACTTCAGGTGAAACTGGCCCAAGTTGTATTTTACCCTTTGGTTAACTGACAATATACTCCGCTAGGGTCCATCAAATTGGATGGAATAAAAGCGAGGATTTGGCTTACGGTCTTGTCTAACAAATAAGTCAAATATCTGGCAAAAAAGCCACAGTTTTTATAGTTTTTATAAATTTAGTTTAATGTATAGTTTTATTGGACCAGATATGTATGCCTTTGACCATTTACAATCCATACCTCGTCCACCGAAAGTGTTTATTCCAACCCTTTCTATTTTTATGATGAAATGGATTGTCCAATGACATTTATGGCTGTTATGCAAAAAACAAACACCCACGGGGTTAAGGAACGGTATAAGGTGATCCCAAAGTGGGAGGAGACTAGGGGTGACAAGCACCACCCATTCGGAAAAATAAAACCAACACGACTAATACGAGGCAGGAGTATAAAAATAAGTACAAACATGCCTAGCCCTTACCCTTCAGAATGACGTCATAAAGTTTGATGTCAGCAAACTGTAATTTCCAAAGACACAGTGTAGGCAAGATTTAGTTTTAACGTGAAATTCTGGGAAACACGCTGAAAATGTCAGGATTGGTGCAGAAATGTGTCTAGAATAAAACATATAAAAGCCCCTAAAATCCCTATTGGTGCTTTTTCAGAAATAAGGGGCAAAAGTGTACAGGGGTAAAATTACAAAAATATGAGAATTGTCCTTAAAGGTGTTCCAACATTTTTGTCATGTCCCAAGGATCAATAAAAAGGGATAGTTTGCCATATCTACAACATGTAGTTTCAGTACTACAGACCTAATATCATTCAGAGTCATCCTGGGGTAAATATTTCAAACTGATCCAATTTCATGAACCAGTATTCAAATGCTCGTAAGTCATATAAACAGAAAATGTTCATTCAAACACCTACATGGGATTATATGACAATAAAAAAAAGCAGGACCCCCATAGCGCCTGTAGAACCCCATCACACTTGGCCCTGTAATTTTGCAAGTAATGACCATCACATGTTTAAATAGTCATTTGGTGTTCATGTACCACTAGATGAAGAATTTGACACGTTTCAGAAGAATCCGACCATTCGGAAAATTTACCCCCAGGATGACCTGAGCCTTTTAGTACCTTATAGTTATTAAACTACATGCCATAGATAGGGCAAACTATACCTTTTTGTAATCATTGGGACTGAAAACTGTTGGAACACATTTAAGGGCAATTGAAATATTCGTAATTTACCCATGTACAAACTTTTTCCCACTTTATTTATGAAAATGGTCACAAAGAGGATTTTGGGGACTTTAAGTATATATTATTCTAGGACACATTTCTGCACCAATTCTGACATTTTCAGCTTGTTCCCAGAAATTTCCACCTTTCCATTGTTTATTTATAATTACTCTTGGCCCATAGTGTAGAATAAGGGAAATTTATTTTTTTCACAAAACAGAATAGGGGTATCCGATGTTCATGTGGGGATTTGTTTTTGCTCTACATGATGGGAGGAGATTAGTTAAATGTACACAGAGCAATTTAACGCTATGTTTTAGTTCACCGATATCCAGTAGTTTCTAATTTCTTTACATATGGCCCGTCATAGTGACGTCTTTATTATAAGAAATGGCTCAGGTATATAGATAAGGGATACTGCTTAAGTTCAAGATGGCGTAAATATGGCCGCCTCTTAAAATTTATTAATAAACCTTGAAATTGTCATATTTATCTAAATGTATTATATCATCAAAACAATTATAGACCATAAAAATGAAACATAAGGTATGAGATTTATTTTTGCATAAAAAACTCGTAGATTGCCATGTTTTGTTAACAGTTTAAAATTCAAGATTTGTGCGGCTAAACTTTAGGCTCTATTAAAATATAGGGAATACATGGCAATTATTTTATGTAGATTCAAAAACTCCGAGAAGGGGGTGACCTATTGGCCACTAAAATTAGTAAGCAGGTTACAAACCGAAACATGTCAGGTAATCTCCCCGACGGGTCTAATGTTCAAAGATGTGTTCCTCATACTTAAATGTATATTGCATTGTAAGTTTCGGGGATGACATAACTAAATATATCACAGATAAATAGTCATTTCTAATCTTAGTGTTTGGTTTGGAAATGGTCCATATTGGCCATCATATTAAATTTTAGCATTTGCTAACAAAAGCCAAAACTGCAGATTATGTTTTCCGATGGTTAACCACATATACAGTGGTTATAAATATGGCAATTTCAAGGTTTGAAAGATCTTGGAAAGGTGACCATATTGATGATGCCCATCTTGAACTTTAAGCATGTTAACAAAACAAAAAGTGTGTTTCTATTACTGAGATTGTCAAAGCCATATATCTCTTACTTTCACTCCATTAGTTTTACCATAAGTTTTGAAGATGTAAACTACATTGTATTTTTGTGGTAATTTGTATGTTGAAAATCTTGGAAGGGGATCATATTGAACACGCAACACCATTTATTTTTTAAGCCTTCTTGCAAAAACAAAAGTTCCAGATATGAGCTGATTTGTAAGCTTGTTGACAAATAATGTCAGGTGAGTTTTAATGAGCATAAACAATATAATAAGCATACGGATTGCACAGGCGCGATTTAATTTAATCCATAAGGTTTTAATGAAGTATTTCGTCATTCATTACTATTATATAAAGAAATATCGGCAATTTGAATTTTTAAGAGCTTTAAGGCAGTCGAATTGGCTGTCATCTCAATTGTCACCATGCAGCCATCTTGAATTCAGATGCTCCACAACCAAATGTTGTATATGTTCTACTTGAATTTTCTACCCTGAAAAAATGGCTTACCGTGTGTTCCAGTGGACAAAAACTGAAAGACGGCATTAAACTGCTTATTTTATTTTATTCATATTTAAAGGTCACTGATATGACCTTCCTTGTGGCACCTTTTGGCACCAATCTATTTGCAACTTTCTTTTCGAAACATGCTATTAGGAAAGCGTGTAAAACAATATTTTACCAATTTGAACTACCACGCTAACCCCCATCAAACTTTACCCCCCCCCCCCCCCCCCACCACACCCACCCACGTACTTGGGCCTGGTGGTTGGAAAAAAAAAAAGAAGCACACAGTTACATTACAATGCAACCCAATCCCTGCAACAAGATACAAAACATATGAAATTACATTGAATTGAAAACAACATAATTTTCATATTACAATGATACATCCTCTTCCATCAAGTAACACGGAACCTGAGGCACAGTTCGTGAGAAAGGGTTCTATCAACATAGCATTGTGCAAAGGAGTTGGTTTCACTCATGTAAGTGTTTGAATTGTTTAGGGCATCGTCATTCATGTCATCAAGATAACTTTTAATTTAGGCTTCACAAAAACATTGTTTTGTTTGTATGTTTGAGAAAAGTAAAAACTTATGTTATCAAAGATTTGACGATATCTTCAATTAACCAAATGATTTACTCGCAATCATTCATCAATGCACAGGGGTACCAAAACATTCATCCCAGTCAAAAACACAATCAGAGTAACAATTCAATATCCCCCTTACTCTTAGCTACACGGGACACTTGGTAAGTGCATTTCCAGATGGACACACCTCGCAAACACATCAAGAACTCAAGTTGGAGTTCCCAAACCAACGGATATAAAATGTACATTAAATCAATAGCTAATTAAAATTGTGGGTTTTTGTCATTTTAAACAGTTTGTGGCCTTTTGACAACACAGTCATAAGCAAAGGTACTATGTGCTTTTCATTTGAGTAAAACAAAACTTAAACTGGTGTCAATTTTGAAATTATGGGGGGGGGCAATCACAAATAAAATAATAAAATTAAAACAATGTTTTTTTTTTAATATTGGAATTATTGACTCTGAAAACGTAGGTAGACAGCAGATTTGTGCCTCTTTGAGGCTCGGAAACTGAGATTAAGACCAAATTAATTTGAATGGGCGGGCCCATTTTGAAAAATAGCGATTATGAAGAAGCTACCCCACCATTTCCTTGGTTTAGAACAGGTAAAAATCAATCAGATTGTCTCCCAACGAATGTAACATCAGTGGAAGGACCTGGGGGCACAAATTGGGTTTCCCAGTCCATAGACTATCGTAATAAATCCAACAAGCATTTTGGTTAAATTCCTTGGATGACGGCCATCTTGAAATAGAAAATGGCCCCCAGAAAGAACCTCATTAGTTAAAAGTAGTGTGTTAATGTCCGAAAGTAATAATATGATTTTAAAAGTGATGTTTTCATCAAAAGTTTAAACCTTGATCAATTCATAAAATTTCGTTGAATCTGTGTGGAAAACAGCAAAGTTACCTCTACGGCGGCCCTATATTGAATTGACACTCTTAGACCTTTTCAAAAAAAGGGAAAACATATTTATTCTGAAACCTGATATCCTAAAGAATTCATTAATCCAACAATTCACTTTTACACAAAAAGTCTGCCGGAGTTTGATGACTACGAACCCAGCCTGCACTATGAGTACTGTATGCATTCATTTGTTTCAGCACTGTACCCCAAATGGCCTCGTCTACAAGGTCACGGTTTATTCGTAATATGTTTGCCCATGGTAGCTAGGAAATCTCTCCTGGGGGGACACTCAGTTTCTTTACACCGGGGTCTGTGTTTCGAGGTCTGTTTTTTCGAGGTATGGTGTTTCGAAAAACAACCGAACGTTAACATCCTGCCCGTCGAATATCGATTTCACCACTTAAAGAGGCATTCGTAAGTCAGCACCTTTTTTTTTTTTGTTTTATCATTTGTTCACGAGATATCCTTGAGAAAAGGCTTATTCCAAAAAATATGATTGATTCCGATCTTGCGGTTTGGTGTTATGAGCAATTGCTGTTTTACCATGGCCCCATAGGACTTACTGTGCTTTAATTTTCGGTCCGTTTACGGACAGAAAATACAAAATTGCTAATTCTTACAGATTACGGCCAAATTGCACGTAAGATTAGGTACCCACATGGATTACTAAGGCTAGGCGGTTCAGATGATATAAAAAATCTCAAATTTTTAGTAGTCGGGGGGGACTGGCTGTGTAGCCGAAATGGCCCTTTCAAAACATAGCTGCAATCTGCCAGGAACAATCTGTTTTCTGAACAGACGTCATGACACCCACGATGATGTAATCTGAGTAATTGTCGGAAGAGTTCAAAAGCACATCCTTTACCAGTCTACTCAAGGGTTTCTTTTGTGTTGGCGGCGTACCAAGCTGACTGCCTTAAATCCCCCCTCGGTTCACATTGCAGCAGAGGGTGAAATGCTGCTCAAAATTGGGTAGCGCAAATTAAAGCAGTTACTTTGCCTGTAGCTGCGACTGTGTTTAAACGAAATTTAAAGGGACAAAATGCATGAAAAAAAAATGGACATAATGAAAAGGACGATTACTTGAAATCACTTCCCACGAGTTGAAAACCAATTTGGATGTTTACTTTCATATCTCGACCTGTTGTATATTTTCAAAAAGATATTCGACTTGTTGTATCCATTGAGGGATTAACGGGAGTTACGTAACATGACCCATCTCACACTTTTTCTGACACACTTCATAGTAACTGCTTTTAAATGGCAAAGTGCAGCAAGAAGCCCAAGAAGGTCAAACTAGACCTAAGAGGTTTAGTTTGGTGACCCTGGTTTCACACGCCCTTCAACATTTTGGAACCGGTATGCTAAAACTTCAACAGGCAAGCAGTAGGCTTTACAACATCTAATGAGAAGTTAAAAAATCTCGGCCTAGTAGAAAAGGAATGGCTCTTGAGATCCACAATGCTGCCTTATGTCCAAAGGTTCCCAAAGATCTGAGGAAAGCACCATGTTAGGCCACTCCTAAAGCATGGGAAGATCCATCCAATCCAAGAGTACAGACATATCACTCCTCAGCCATTACCACAAGTCTTTGAACGTCTTCTGCTTCAATGTATCGCACCTGTGATAGACAACACCTCCTACCAGAACAAGTCGGTTTCCGGCCAGGCAAATCAACAATTAACAAGCCAAGTACTCAACCGAACTCAACATATTGAGGATGTTTCGAGATGGGTATGGTAACCGGGCTGTGTTCGTCGACAATTGTCGGCAGCCTACAGCACTGTAAATCACAGATGCCTACTCCATACCATAGGGATTCTGGAAATCACCAAGGACATCCGCTGACTGAGCAATCGAGGAGTTCTTTGTTCAGCCAGGAGCGAAGAAGAAGAAGAGCCGATGGCGATACGTAGGTTTCAAGAATGGCCTTACCACAAGGTAGTGTGCTTGCACCTCTCCTGTCAACAGCCATACCAACGACAACTAAGGAGGGCAGGAAAAACCTGTCGTTTTATGTATGGAGACGATTTAGAATAGCGCACAAGATGCCGATTCCACAGTTGTTGAAGGAGAGACTCTCCAAAAGCTTGGATGAACACAATCTTATGAGGAAACACTAAGTACAAAGCCAGCTAAGACACAGGTAGTGCTTGCCATTTACGCAACAGTGATTGAAGCCCAAAGTTCAAGTTTAAAGTAAACCTGTCTGGAACAGCCCTGGAGCACTGTGATAAACCTTGTACCTTAAAAATGTCCCACAGTCTCGGCTCTGTCTACGGATCAGGACACAGTAAGTTCAAAGATCATAAAATAAAACTTATTTAGTGAAATCACATTTAAAAACAGTAGCCTCACCCAAACCGTGCACCAAATATTACAAAACCAAATCAATAACTAAAACCTACAAAAAAATCAGAGATCACTGGGACCTCCCTGGACCCTTGGAATCGGTCCTTTTAAGCTGCGAGCGACCCTTTTGACCCCATGGGCCACGCCCTCAGTTTTTACGAAAAAAAAACCAAACTTTGTCCTGGAGTTACAAAATTAAAACAATACCCATTTTGGTTGACTCAGAGAGGTTTATATTTCATTACAAGTCTTTTATACCACAGATCCTGAGAGGGTCTATGTCTACCTAGGAGTTACCTGAACCGCACTCTTCGTATAAGAACCAACATCGAGAAGAAGAAGAGTAAAATATGTTCACGCAATAGACAGTATTAAATATGACGTCAGCCACCAGACATGTGGTGGACAAGATGCGTACATTCAAGGAATACAATACGTTAAGCGTCAGTCGATCCATGTTTAGCGTTTGCATAGGGACCATTGCACAGGGAATGTATTGTAGTACTAATGGATGGTCTAGTTCTTGTCCACCAACATGGCTGGCTATTGATACGGTCTATACAATCTGGAACAAACTCACTGGGCCAAGCTTGGGGTGCTCGCCCCACATAGCCCTAAGATCGACGGCACTTGCTCTGTGCTACTCGTGTGCATAGTATGCTTGCCCCGCATTTAGGGGAGACCCTGTAATGGGTCGTTCTCAAGTAGATTTGGTTGTGTGTGAGTGTTAGTGTGTGGGCTGCGTTGTGAGTTGTTTTATGGTATAGATATTTTCATATCACAGAGGGAGCTGTTAAATGTTTTTTTTTTATGAGTAATCATTGTATAAAAATGCAGACAGCAATATATAAATGAGACCCCAGGGGTTTCGGGGTTCTTTTCATAACATCTCATCGACTAGACCGGTGAGACATTATAATTGCTGTAACAATAATGAGTAACTATTTGATACATTCTGTATTTTTTACAATTGATTATACTATGCAGTGAAAGTGCCTCAATCGCACCCCATTGGAACGTAGTGACGCACTTTCGATTGTATCTATACCCAGGGTTGTTATTGGAAAGGTGGGACGTGTGTTCTTGTTGATGGTAATTGGAGACAGGTGGAAATGTTCGGCATTGCTACGGTGATATGTGCTGGGGTAGAGATGGGCTATTCCTGGTTCGTTTGGTCCGTGTTAATTGTAAGAGTATCTCGCCTGTTCCCATGGACCGTTAGGGGGAAAAATAGTTCCATTGAATCATCATGGGGCACACAAAGTGAGTAACTGAATTTTTGGCGAAATTTTATATAATATGAAAAGTAGATCATTACGCTCATTTTGATATACATTTCAGGTGAGTCTCAATTTATTGCAGAGTTATTAAGGTAGGTAAATAGCCGATTTAGGTGTAGATACGACTTTGTTGCACTCAAAATTGAATTTCTGTGAGTGCAACAAAGTCGTAACTGGTTAGACTTTGTGCACGACCACGGGGCGAAAACTAGTATGTAGATACGACATTTTATTTCTTGCAAAGCGATGTTTTTCTAAAAAGGTGTATAAGTAAAAAATCTCCGAAAATATTTTGTGACAAGAGCAATTTCATTTTTACCAATTTATGCTAATTTATGCTAATTTTGGCATAAAAACATATCACTCAATATTACGCCCAGTACTTAATTAATCACAAAAGGAAATGAATACACATAATTTTACATATATTTCAAATACAAGGCTCAATTTATTGCAGAGTTATTAGGCTAATTAGGCCAAAAAAGGTGTAGATACCACTTTGTTTGACACTCACAATTGAATTTCCCGTGTCGTGCAACAAAGACGTAACTGGAAGATACGACTTTGTTGATGCACGGGAAATCATGAGTGTAGTTACGCCATTTTTAATTAGCCAATTACTTCTTAATTAGTCGATTAAGTGGGAAATGAAATATTTATAAGATATTTAAAAAAATACATTTTATCGTTTGTAAGAATTATTTTCATTTGAAAAGTCGCAAAAGAATGAAACACAGAAAATTGCTTTTCATGTAAAATCATGAAAATGCAGATAGTATGGTATTCAGTCCATTCACCGCGGCGTGCGCAGGGTAATCTTGCAGGTGGTCGTGATGGTCCCGAGTGCGGGTTTGATTGATGAAATGTTCATCCTACCGTGTGTCGGACCCGCATACAAAAAGATCCGCGTGCACTTGCTCGAGGCTTCCAAAGCTGGGTGAAGTTCAATTAGCCATTTTTGTGTGTCTAAAATGGACAAATAATTATTTTTTTAAAACAAAATTGGACACTTTGGGAGGTTTCTTGGAATTTTTTAGTGGTTTCCGGTGTTTTTCGGCTCCTTTTGTGTTTCAAATCCGCCATTTCAGTCCAGAATGGTCAAAATGATGATTTTTTTAACAAAGTGGACACTTTGGAAGTTTCCGGAAGGGTTTTGGATGGTTCGCGGTGTTTTTGGCCTGCTTTGTGTGAAAGTGATGAGCATTCCTGGCCCTCGATTCAACTATTTTGCTTCAAAAATGGCCAAAATGTTTATTTAAAGAAAATTGACACTTTTGATGGTTCCAGATGATTTCTGGATGGTTCCCAGTTTTCTTTGTTCTTTTGTGTATCAATGGGTTGTTGAACATTGCCTGGAACACAAATCAGCCATTTTTGTGTCTAAAATGGACAAATAATTATTTTTTTAAAACAAAATTGGACACTTCGGGAGGTTGTTTGGAAGATTTTGGATGGTTCCATGTGTTTTCGACTCCTTTGCGTTTCAATGGTTGATGACCATTGCCTGGAACCCAAATCGGCCATTTCTGTCCAGAATGGTCAAAATTATGATTTTTTTTTTAACAAAGTGGACACTTTGGAAGTTTCCGGAAGGGTTTTGGATGGTTCGCGGTGTTTTTGGCCTGCTTTGTGTTACAAAGGTTGATGAGCATTGCATGGAACCCAAATGGGCAATTTCCTGTCCCAAATGGTCAAAATAAGAGGGTCAAAATAATGATTTTTTAAAACAAAAAGTGGAAACTTTCCCGAAGGTTTTTTGGAGGTTCCCCTGTGTCTTGGGCTGCTTTGTGTTTCAATGGTTATGACCATAAAGGTTAATATTTTACTGATACTGCCCGGTTTCTGTAAAAAATACAAAATTATACAACAGATAGCCGAATCCCCTATCTCCTTGAGTTTAACGCCGGAAGTTTAAAATTCCACTGACCTCCATCACTGATACGGTCCTGGCGTGTAATTGCATGGTCGTCAATTGATACAACCGGAACTTCCCCAGGCGGCCCATTTTAAGGCAGGCAAAACATGGGGGTCACCGTACTGAGTCAATGCGAAGTCAATACAAATTGCAGGGTACGCTGTAATATTATTTTCTGTTTTGAAAGAAAATCTTAATATAGTTATCGAAAAAATATGCGCAAGTCATGTGCCCTTGGGCCCCTTCCCCTGGGCCCCCTTCCCCTGGGCCACCCCTGGCCCTGCCACCTGGGCCCCCTGACCCCACCCCCGGTCCTGGGTCCGTCTGGGGGCCCCTGCCCAGGCCCTCTAACCACACTTGACCCCCTTACCCCGTCCCCTTGGCCTCATGGAGTCTCACGTTCTGGCCCCCGTTCCCCTGGCTCCGGCTTTTTGGGCCCCTTCCCCTCCTTCCCCCCACCCCTTTCCCCCTCCGCCCCCTTCCGTTTCCCTCCTCTTTCCCCTCTCTTCCCCCTGGGGGCACTCATTATAACAGTGGGCGGGGTTGTGCGATTGGACTTTTAAAGTATGGGGCAATTCGCTGAGGAACTCTTTAAGGAAAAAGGGGGGTCCATTTAGTGAGGATGAAGGCAAAACGGGGGTCAATCACTGAGCGCTCAAAATTTTGTGAAAAAAGGGTCAATTCTCGGGCAATTCTAACCATTCAAACCCCATTTTAGGCCTATATTGTGATAACATTTAAAATAGGGCTCTGTGAGGGCATGTAATATGAAAAGGGGGTCATTCAGTGACTTTAAAAATGGAAGGCATCAAGTGAAAGAGTAAAAAGGTGCGTCTTTCATAGTGACAGGTTAAAAATGAGGGCCACAGGCTGCAACCCCGTCGACCTATTATTTAGGTAGTGCCCGCCGGGGCCCCTTTCCCCGGGGGGCGCACTCGTATTCCAAGGTTGGATATCATGCCGTGGCACAAAAACTTGTATTAAAGGGTCGTTTTGAGATCAGGCGATGTCCTCGCGTACATTGTTTAGGGTTATCAAATATCATTCAAAAATTACAAAATTCGGGGAGGTTGTCACATCGCAAAATACTTGTTTGTGGGTGTGCTATTTTGAATTATTTTTTAAAAAAATCACCATTCTAACATGCTGGAAAAAGGTTTTCCCCTATGTACCAGATTCACATGGTATATTCTAGCTTATGTTCTCTATGTCGTAGTTGCCTTACAGAGGCCTCCTTTATTTAGGAGTTCCATTTCAAGATACGTGTACGTGTGCACAGGAAACGGATTTCGGGTTGTTTTTTAACTGTATGCATCAAAGCCAATCTTTAGTCCGGGTGGGTTTAAATTCTTTTTTCTTCTTCATGGTTTTCATCTAAAGATGTCGGTTTCACCCCCCACGCTTACATTTATTGATTTGTTTTGCATATTCATTCCAGATTTAGTTCCAATGAAATGATCTTGGAATTTGCACAAAAAAATAATTGAGTGTCATCTGCATCTGCACAAGATAATGATCATTAATTCCAAAGACATGAGGGGACAACTTTAAAAGACTTTTAAATTAAATGTAATGTTAAAGCGCAATCAGTGTAAATATTCCTTTACAGGGCGGAGGTTACCAATTGAGAGATTTAGGCCTGTTACAGTCAGGCAGGCCGCAGAGGTACAGAAAGGCCTTTGTTTTTACGTTCCCGTATGGCACAGTCAACGTGTGGATTTTGAATATTAATTAGATTTGCATTAGTGATCTAAAACCACTCGTATCGTTTACTCAAAAAAACTTTGTTACAAAAATGTACAGGCAGTTAGTTAAAGAACAATTCTTGTGATCATACTTTCAATCAAGAAAATAAAATTTCAAATTTGATCCAAATCGGAGCTATGTTGAGTTAAAATATAGTGAAGATTACTCTTTCAAAAACTTGTGAAAAATGTTCCCTTAGCGAGTTTATTCAAGGCGGAGACCCTAGCATTGAACCGTACCGATATTGCTTTCAAAATATTAACCATTATAAACATTGAAACTGGGTTGAGGTAATACAGGCAGGAACTAGCATTTTTGGTTATAATCAGTCCTACTAAACGGACGCTACAATATTACATTGTAAACGGGAATGAATGCCAAGTAAATGGGAAGTGCTGCTGAAAAGGTCGGTCGACATGACTATTTACGGGGCGAATCTGGCTGCAAATCAACACCTGTGGTGTGAATGGGAGGTATGCAACATGCAAAGCCCAGGACAATGGAGTTTCAATTTTGTTAAAAATACAGCGTGGTTGCGGATGCGTTGATTTCCAGCTTTTATGTCGGAGCGGAAAATTGTTGATATTCCTTTCACTATTTTTTATCAGAAATTTGCTTTATATTACAAAACTGGCTTGGAACTTACCTCATTTTTAGACACCATTGATAACTATTTAAAGTTAGTTATAATACAGTTTCAGGACTAGCAAATTATGCAACATCACTTTGCCGGCAATTCCAAAAATTGCAGGGAACTAGGCTCGCCTTGATTTACAGCGATAAATGTCTAACGTGATTCGAAACTTGGGGCAAAGATGAGGATGGTAGCAGACGTCAGGCCATCAATGATCATATCGTATTGAACGAGCTTCCACGTAAAGTTGCCTTCTACAATTCATTAACGAAGAGGTTGCGGTATGTCTGCAGTGTCTGGTTTAAAGGCACATTTATATACACACACGTTAAGGTAGGAAAAATGATGTTCAAAAAAAATTGGTAGGTGTATTTTTCACGGTCATGCGAATACTGGTTAGGATAGTAAATTTAAACCAAAAACACTTGTTAGGGTAGCAAGTACTTGTTGTGGTTTAGGGTAGCAAAGTCAAACCAAATATTTTTTTTTTTGCTTGCCAAGGGACATACGCGCTTCTTAGGGTACGTTTTGGAAGGGCCAGAACGAGATGATATCCACCTTGAATACAAGTCCCCCCAGGGGCCCCTTCCCCTTCCTTTCCTTCTTCCCTCCTTCCTTTCTTATTTTTTTTTATTTATTCATAATATACAGGGAAGTTGGCTTATCCTTCCTTCACTTCATGCATTCATTTTATTTCGATATTTAACCAAATACGCATTATCTTATGTTATAACATGTTCTGCTATGTATTTACTGCTTTCTTTATTATATCACCTTCTTCAGTTTGATTCGTTCTTTTTTTTCGGACATTTCCTTATTTGTTCAGTGATGATCTGTTTTTGAATTAACAAATCCTTTTGTGTGAAAAAAAAAATCTTATTCTTCCCCTATTTTCAATAAATTTCAAATATAAACGTAACAAAAGTACCATGGGAAGTCGTGCAGTGAGACGTTTTTTATGCCATTCTTATTATCGGGAGAAAAAATGTTTTACTTTTGAATCGCACCCGCTTTCCATGTATATACGTCTATGGCAGCCATAAAGGCCATAAACGTATTTGCCGCAACGCGTTTCGAGAAAGTTAGCAAACGCGTTGCGGTGTCGGCCAATCAAAATCATGAATTCTGTGACGTATTTCAAAAAATAGGACCCACAACGCTTGCAAAGTATCTAAGCAACGAGTTGTAAAAACTCAAACGCGGTTGCAAGCTTACAAACGCGTTGAAAGCCTTCACAACGCGTTGCGAGATTCGCAACGCCATTGCGACATCACAACGCGTTGCCGAGGTCCAAAAGCCATAAGGGGTCATAACGTATTGGCAACTCGGTGGAGAGAAAGTACGCAAACGCGTTGCGACATTTCAGCAACGCGTTGCGGTGTCGGCCAATCAAAATCATGAATTTTCTGTGACGTAATTCCAAGAAATAGATCCACAACGGGTTGCAGGCCATACGATTTATGACCCTTAGGGTCACGGGTTGTGGGTCTATTTGTGAAAACGTCACAGAAATTCAGATTTTGATTGACGACACCGCAATGGTTACTGAAATGTCGCAACGCGTTGCCGAAATGTTCGCAACGTGTTGCTACTTTCTTTGCAACGCTTGTACAGCGAGATACGTTATGGCCTTTATGGCTTGCGATATACGTCTATCCAAAGAGGCTATAGCCAAATATAGGCCCGTTAACATCCTACGTCAACTTCTTTTGTGCCTGGGCATCATTCCTGGGAATCGTTATGGCCCATAGTATTTAAAACTCTAACAGAAGAATTACCAGGTGGTCGTTGTAACCATCAGGCCGACATTTCAAGATACCAGACCTAACATGGTTTTACAAACATTGCTGTTAACTGGTCTATAGATAGAGAGGTAAAGCGTTTACGCCATCTTTAGAAATTCATCGTCTCGCAGTTTGCAGACCACAAAGAAAACTTTAGAGTACCAACAATAGAAAGCATGGCTGCCTCCGCTTCTTCCACATTACTGTGGGTGCCGCTTTGATATACACTAATCGGTAGATGATACAAAATTGATGTTATGTTTAGAGGTGGCAGTTGTAATAATAGTGCACCTGGATTAATGTGCTCAGATACTCTTTTTACATAATGATCATGCGCCTTAAGTGAAAATATGTATTCATTGAGGCGGTGTATGAAAATCACGGAAGACTGACGGGTCTTTTCATTCGTTGTGTGGCCATGGGTAGGACAAAATTTAACCACCCAATATCACCCAACATCCAACAACTGTATTTTTGCGGATTGTTTGTATCGAATTGCACATTATGTGTGTTATAAAGCACCCAAAATAAAATTATTCAGTTGCAATATCAAATGTCAGCGCCCAGCACGGACGACTGGTTTGAATGGGCTTCACCCCCTTGCGTCTAGCCCTTTTGCTTTTCATCATTATCAATTGTGTTCCTTTTGTTCAAACTGTCCATTATAGGACTAAAACGGTCAGAGACCTTATTTAAACTATGAATATCATCACACCGTTCTTTTTTTCGAAGTGGTCTCTGGACACTTCCGGCGAAAAATAACTGTCATGATGAATAGTCATAGTTAAACAAAAAAAAGGACATTGAACAAAGGAACATTCTAGAAACACCTCGGCCTTAGGTGGTACAAATGAAAGAAAATAAACAATAGTGAACGAACTCATAAAAGCTAATTGTGAAACACAGATTTGCCCATCTACGTGTTAGCTGATTTACCCTGTCATCAAATTGGGGAGAAGAAGGAGAAAAATATGTCAATTTTCAATTCTTTATTTCTTGAAATATTCGGGATTAGCAAGATAAAACACTTGGTTATTGCTTCACTCATTCGAAAATATATTTCGTTTCATTTTTTATATCAGTTTTTTAAATATATTTCCCCATTGACTGATTACAAAACAGAAAGTTTAACGGCGATTTCTCAATTTCTGATTTTACTTGTTTTTTGGGGCATGGTTAAAAAAGCAGCTTAGTCTCTGACCAAAAACATACTCTGCAACCATTTAACCCATCGTTTTAACTTTATTTTATAAATTGGTAAAATTAAAAAAAAAAATATGAATGTTTTTTTTCCAAAATATTATTGTTAGTAGACATAATGAACGAAAAAATGAGACGTCATCAAGAATGACCTTTGGGGGTAAAAAAAATCAAAAATATTTTATAACCTTAATATGTTAGCTGAACCTTGACATCTTTAGATTTCAAAAGCATATTCGACCTTTAACCCCCTTCATGGATGAGTAATAATCCAAAATTTATCTATTTTTACATTACGCCCTATGTTAAAATCACCAATTAAAATGTTAATTTTCTTAAAACTGCTGATTTCAAATGACTATGAGTTTTAGAAAGGCAGCACACAGGGTGGTTACCCTCGAAAATGTGTTATATGCACCCGAGATTATGATTTTGATACCAGTGAATAGCTCTGATCCTCTTCCTGACCTTGATACCAAAGTAAGTACCAAATAAGTAACCAAACATACCTAGTGTGGTGTCACAATGACGTCATATAATACCGTGAGCCGGCAAAACTGGCATTTGCACGGAAAAAGTTTCGAAAAATCATTTTGCCGCCAAAAAGGGTAGGAATGTCGGATTTCCATGCGGTTTTCAGCACTAAATGATGACAATTGACTCGTTCTTACAGAAAACATATACATTTTTAGACCAGAATTGCATAATATTTTAAAAAATGATACCAAAAATATCTTTGGGTGCATGCAACCACCCACCTCTTAGCTTCGGGACTCGACGGCATACCCAACCCCGGTGAAGGTGTGCATTCCGGCATGGTTTTCGCTAAAATAATCAGAAAGATGAGGAATGATTACTAGAAGATTGGTGTAAAGAAAGGCAACAAAAATAAAGAGGATTATTTTAGAAGCTTTAACGAAAGTACCAACATACTAGTATAGCGTCACAATGACGTCACAATTTCAAGAGTTGGAAAAATTGTAATTTTCCACAGAAAATATCAATTTTGCGCTATAAAGTTAGTGATATCGGATTTTCATGGGTTTTCAGTTGTAATGATGGCAATTGATAAATTTTACAAAACACAGATGTCCAAAAAAAACTATACAATTCAAAGTAATTTTGGGCCACCAAAAATTTAAGTTCATGTTCAACTGGAGTGTTACTGATCGTTTTTGGGAGTGTTCCAGCTCTCATGAGATTTTTTAGTTGGTGTAATTTGGGGGGGTCTGGTTCAGGAGTTTTTGCTAATTATCTGAGACAGTTGAACAACCTGTTGGGCCAGTTTCCGCTATCCCAATATCAACAAAATTGGCATGGAAAATCGCCTTCATCAAAGACATTCTTGTAATTGAAAATTAAAATAAAAAGTAGGTATAAAGTGTTGGTTCTTGTGATATAACATAATTTATAACTTTTTAATGTCACAAATTGCTAATAAATGCATGTAGCAGTGGGAAATTCAATTCCAACATTCTTGTTGTCTCAGCTTTACCCCAGTTTTCAACAGAAGGTAAAACCATAAACACACCGCTTGTTAAAGTAACTGCGACCTTTGAACACAATCAACCTTTCCTTTATTGCTCTTTGTTGAAAACTGGTTTTTTTCATCATCATATCCTGCCTCCCTGACATCTTGGAGGCAGTGGGGAAATTAGGGAAGGGTAAAATTGTTTCCCTCCACATTAGAGTGTTGTCCACACCTTTGTCCCTCAACAGACTTGGAACTGTCTTATTTTTCAGCAGTCAATGCCCAAACTTCCATGAATTTCATGATTATTTGTCCCCCTGAGAGTAAATCCCTCATTTCACCCACAACATAATAATTCTGGTGCTTCACGGAAAAATCATATATTGATTGTTCAACTGCATGAATAATACATTCACTCTGATCTGTACAATATTCTTTTTGTTTGAAAGGTTTAAAAATCCCACAATGATGCTAACACGCAACGAACGCCTTATCATTTAGTTTATTGAACCTTCAGTGAAACTGCCCAATTGGGATTTTTCCTTTTTTGTGTTCAACCAACTGACAATATCTCCGCTTAGAGGGTCCACATCAATTGGATGGAATTAAAAGCGAAGGATTTTAGCTTAGGATCTTTCTAACAACAAGTCAAAATACACAGTTATATTTTTTTAATAACCCTTTTTAGTTTGATTGTATAGTTTTTTTATTGGGACAGTCTGTAGAGTTTTGAAGCCATACTGTGAAGGCAATAGTCAAAAATGTGCACAAATCTCTTGGGTAGCCAACCACCACCGTCTACCCTTCGACCTTGGCGGCAAATACACCTTAACCCCGCGGCAAGGCTTACTTCACATTTGGTTTCATCAAAATGTGACCAGAAAGTATGAGAAACCAATTACCTGAAGCTTTTTAATGAAAACTTTTGGCATTTAAGCCACCGAGGAAAGTTTACGGTGTTAAACCCCCCCCCCCCCCCCCCCCCCTTGGTAAGATTGAAGGGTATCACCGTTAAGGTGTTATTTCTGTAATATATATGTCTAACCATCGGGAGCATTATCCCCCAACAATAATCCCCAAATGGTAGTAAATATTTCAGTACCAATGTATAGCTATTGTTCTCTTTCCTTTTATTGTTATTAAATAACGATCTACCACCGTTTTTAGACTCAGAACCCTAAGACCTCTCCCCAATTTTTGCCCTTAAAGTCACTTAAAATAGTTCAAGTTTCATTTTGCCTAAATATTACAAACGCGTTTGTTTGTTTGTTTTGGCCATTTTTTGCTTTCTATGAAAGGAAATGGTTATTCTGATCTTAATTTTCATGTTTAACACCTAAAGAATATCCAATAGTTTGCACAACGACTCACCACCGCCCCCCCCCCCCGCCCTTTACCAGGAACATTGAGGACCTTTCACAACTATCCTCCATGAAAATGGTATGGTCGGTTTATTTCATTAAACAACGCAAATAATTGCCTATAATAGGGGCTCCGCCGTTGGGGCGCTTCAGTTAAAGCGTTTCTTCTTGTTATTTTCTAGGCAATGTATGACAACAGGGGGATCCCCACCTTGGATTAGACTCTCCGTAATATACGAGTGAAATCTTTTCAATGAATCGGTCAATCTTGAAGAGGGATTTTCACCCACTCCAAAAGACTTTTGGAGTTAATTTCATCACTCTTTCCGAGTGATCCCTCAATCATAGCATGCGCCCGTCTACTTTAAGAGACTTGGTTTGACAGATCCTTTAAATGGCCGGTCCATGCATGTGGAACCAATATTGTTTGATTCTCTTAAAAGAAAGCATCTGATATTCTAAGCATGTTGGGAAATGAGTTGAAATGGTTCCAAGATGGGTCAAATGTTTGTGCATAGGATTATTATGACTTCTACTTGGAAAGGGAAAGACATAAAAAACACAACGCTCAATTTGTCAAGGTTTCTTGATTTAGAGCGTCCTATGCATACTCCCATAGAGACCATCTGTATCCCAAATCCGGTTTAATTCTGTTATTAGTTAACCTCAGTTAAGCGTTCCCAATTGATTTTTTTTTCTTAAAGTACGATCCCCCACACCAAAGAAGGATGACAATAAAATGAAAGGTGGTTTCAAATACAATAGATAATGTATCACTTAAACACATTTAATTGAACCCAACTGGTGTTAGATATAGATGTTTTGTTATAACATTTAAGGAAACAAGTAAAGAAACATGCAATTCCTTCCTCTAAAGTCACAAGAGAAGAATGATCCTACCGCAAAAAAAAGTGAGCTAGCGCTTATTTTTCTAGTTAACTCTAGGGCCAATTTCCACAGGGTAGGGGTCCGCTCCGTAACTTTTTATTTCAAAAGTGCATTTATATGCAGCTAAGGGACTAGGGATATGTACTTTATTCATTCTCAATGCCGTTATTGGTTGGCATTGGTTGAGCAGTGTCACTTGGTCTGATCTTCATATCCGACTCAAGTAGAATCTCAATGTCACTTGTTTGACCCTAATATTTTCACATATATTCAACTTCCAGATGAGCCAGAGACACGTCATCCTCGGTAATCCGAGGTTCAACATGGTAAATCATAATTTGAAACCAGTCGCTGATGATCAGTTAGTTTCAGAAAGATTAGAGTCCGCTAATGTAGGCATTTGCCAAGTTTTTCCACTGATGGTTTGACTTCTGATATGCTGGAAAGACACCATTACAAAGGCCGGAATAGGACAAAGGTGTGTTTGCCATTTCCCCACCTCACCAATGATTCCCACCAGAGTACCGAACTGACCTTCTGGGGTCATTCACAAAGTGTTATTTGCAGTAGTTATAGTGCTTTAGGGGGTATTGGAAACCGTAAAACCAAAAGACGCTTAAAAGTACCCAGGTTTCACAATGTTTGTGGTAAGAATAGGAGATTCTAATGATGTGTCTGATGAGTTGTTGGATGGAATGGAGGAAGATTAGTTGCGCTTTATGCAGATAGTCTTTGGTGTATGACCTCTGCTCTAGTATGATGGGGAATGTTGCATTTGAACGTGACAAACATTGCTCCGTTATTAAACTGTTGCTCAGCGTTTAGATCTTCTGGAAAACAGGACCAACAATGAGGAGTGAATGATGATAATGAGCAGGGTCTTTATTTGTTTCGTTTCGTTTTTCCATAAAACGCGTAAAAAAAAAATATCTAGATTTCATCCAAGTGTTGTCACAATTTGATGCATGCTAAATGTTAAATTAATTACATTCCATTCTTGTTGGACTCAGTACCGAAATATACAATTAGTTCTTTGAAACGAGAGTCGGAGGACCCATCCACTGTAAGATTTATACATCATTGATCTCTTGGTTTTATCTACAAGATCGCGTTTCCGCTGCATTTCTATGCTAGGACAATTAAAGGGGACTCGAAGTTTCTTTCTATAGAAAACAATTGGTTCGGATAGTTTTCATCATTTGCTTTTCTCACCTCCAACTAAGTGGAGCCATACAAGGCGTTATCAGAATTGACAACCATATGGGGCATGTTATAATTTAGCAGTTATTCTTTGATATACTGGTACATCAAAATTTCAAGCAAATATGTTTTTAAAATATTCGTTTCCAATGCTGGAAATATTATTTTAAAAAAACATAAAACCACGAGGCACGGCGGCACGGCCGGCACGCTGAACATTTCACTTAAAACCTAAAAGAGCCCACTGAGTCAGCTATGTTTTTTTATATCTTTTTGGACTTTAACTATTTTAAAAGAAGGTTCTAGGTAGAGTGGACCAGGACACATATTATGGCCATAGTATCTTACCAACTAGACAAACGGGGATGTGTCGCATTTGCAATTAATAAGTTACGGAATGAATCGATCCTGTCATATTGTGATCTGCTCTCAAAATAAGGAAGTACCGCTTGGAGCGATGGGTCAAATCTCATAAATCAAAATCTTTAAACGGGAAACCAAGATTTATCGTATTCATGAGCATGGTTGGATTATTTTGTGAAAATGGTACATCTCGTTGTAACCAATAACTCCCAAGTTCTTAAGAAAATGAATTTGGGTGGATCCTACATTTCCTCCGTTGGTTTGGTCCGTGGCTCGGTTTTCTCGTGCTTCTAACCGGGGCTTTAAACTCGGACTTCTTTCTAAATCTTCCCTGGTGGTTCTGGACTTACTTGTGTTGGAGCTGAGATTCATCTCAGATGGAAGCGGTTTTAGCGACGCCCTTGAGCCACTTAGTGGATAGGTCGCGGAATTAATTAGGTAGCATATTCTCTTAATTTCTGTGTTTTCCAAGTCTCTGCCATAGGATATCGCTGAAACAATACACTGATTGGAGATCTCGGGTCTTAAAGGTAGTGTGCGATCTCATCTCGAAAAAATGATGCAAAGTTTAATTTAACCAAAGGCTCGTGGATTCTTCTGTTTATTTCGCCTACTATTTAATTTCTAGAGGAGATCTTTTGCCTAGAATATACAACAGTCTACCAGTTCTATTGTCTACAGACTGGGAAATCATCAAATTGACCTCAACTTTTTTGTCTACGAAAAAGTCTTAACGATATAAGCATGAAAACTTACATATGTATATCAGAATGCCATTTCATTCAGGTACGTGTCAAAATACCTCTTGTTTGTACATTTTGGCTCAAATGAAACTGGGTATATTTTAGGGGAATATCGGAGCTGGCAATTGTGGTTTCTTGGGATTGTGATGTCGTTTGTGACGATGATGGTACCTTTATGATTGCTAGAAATCACCATTTAGCAATGATTTCAATTTGACCAACATTGGGTACTTGTTAGAATGTTTAAAGGAATGGAACAACCCGATAAAATAACCCTTCGTCTTACGGGGAAGGGGGTTCAACCACCCCTAGGAACCTAATGCGCTGAAATGGCCTGAAGTTTCGTTTAAAGCTCTAGGTAATCCTTCCCTCGTCCTTTCTGGTTATTTCAGCGAAAAACAAAGGCAACAGATAGCCCTCACCGGGGTTAGGGTATGTTGTCAAGTCGATGGGTAAGAGGGTGGTGGTGCCACCCAAAATATTTTTGGTACATTTTGGCTTACTAGTAGTAAGACCCTAAGAGAATGAGGAAGAATTGATCGATGCATATTTTCTTTTAATCTCGCCGAAAACAACTAAAGTGGCTTCAATTTGTCAAGTTTTAATCACGGATAGTGCTTCATAGAAGAGAAGATTTTGCATCAATTTGGATATTTTAATCATAACGTAGTCACGTGAACTTGAATTTTTTCAGCTGAGGCTGAATGTTGTACCCCTAGTAACACTTTAACTGTAACCTGAAGTTGGTACGACAATCGTAGCACTGAAAACGGGTCGATAAAGTTACCGTGAACATTATACAGCGGCGTGATAATGCTGTTGACTAAACCCGGTAAAGCGGTGTAAAATGAACAAACAGTCAATTCAGTCAGCAAATAAATTATTAGTTTTTACTGTATGTTTAAACGGAACTGGAATTGGCTGACCATACTTGAAAACTTGAAAGCTTTTTATAGCATCAGTACAGTTAGGTGAAACAATGTCTGTTTTTTTTTATAGCTTTACATGTTTAAAAATAATACAAACAAAGTTTCTATTTACTATCCATCATCCGCGCATGTTTTGCTGGTTCCAATGAGTTTGTGTGTATGTGTGGAGGTCATTTTCCAAGATGCATATGAAAACAGACCCTTGTTATCCCGGTCAGGAATCGTGAATTTTGGCTGATATTGTTGTGTGGACGCGATGGTGTGTGTGTGAGGGGTTTTAATCGATTTTTTGTTTTATTTTGTATTTACACTTTGTCAAGACTTTCAAAACTATCTTCTGGTTCGATTAAATCATTAATGCTATGATAATAGTACTTTTGCATTGTGGAATTGATTTTGATTTAGATTACCCATTGATTTTTTCTTAATTGTTTTTTTTTTCATATGAAATCTATGGATCCCGGTCATGTAATGTACTTCTAATTGATTGGCTATTTCTCATTCGTTCTACGGTCTGTGTTGGCGTGGGAATCACCTGGGAACACATGGTATGGGTTTGGGACGCTTTATTTATTAAGAAGGGGTTAATAACTATTTTTTTTTTTTTTTTATTTTTTTTTGTTTTTTTGTTTTGTCTTTTACTTTTTTTGCGTTTTTGTTTTTTTTTTTTGGGGGGGGGGGGGGGAGGGGGGTTCCTTTGTTATTTGGGGGGGGGGGGTTTTTTTTTTTTTTTTTTCACTTTTTGGTTTGTTTCTGTTTTTTCTCTGAACATCGGATTGGTGGGAGTAATTAGTTTCGATGCTGTTTTATTTTTTGTTTTGTTTTGGAATTGTTTGCATATGGCTTGTTGGGTTAATTTTGAATGTCTGTTGGTCAGATTTTGAAATTAATTTGTTTTGGAGGAATTTGGACGGACCCTCTTTGAAGTCGATGGTCCTTCTACCCGTCTGCACAGGTCAATAAACTGATCATGAAATCCAATAACTTTTGAGGAGTGTATTTGGTTGGGCTTTGAAAAATAATGTAACGAAAGGACTCTCTTTTTGAACTCTTGAATATTTACCAGATGATGTAAAGTACAATGTAGACCAAATCGCGTCGTTTCATTTTTCATTTATGCATAATCGGTAGATTTAACAGTGGAACGTCTCTGTATCTAAAAACGGCACCCGCTAAAATTATATTCTTCCTATTACAATTTTTTGATAATCTGCCTTGTCGAGATTTCCCGAATAATGAATATAATTGAAGCCTTGTAGCTGTGTGTGTGTGTGGCATACATGAATTCCTATCAACCCATTCAACTTTCGTCGTCAACATTATTTCCTGACCGCCTGGTTCCAGCCCCCGCCCTGCGTGCCTGGGCTGCAATGTCACACTTTTTAAGTCGTGTCTTTTGCATATAATTATTTATGCTTCTTAACCATTGCGAGGTGATTTTACAACATCCACACAAATCAATCCTGTTTTAGAATGGGTTCGTGGTCTTTTTACTGGAAAATATTTGGCCAATTATTATTTTTCTAATCCCTTTAATGATAATCCATAAAAGAAAATATCAAGAATTCAGAACTCGTATATATATCAGTTTTGTGGGATTAAAAATTCACCATGTCATGTCATTTTCAAAACATAAATGCTTTGGCATAATGTTCGCACATTATTTGAACCGTCCCTTTTTTTACTAATTGGTGTTAGACTTTCGAGTGAACCAAACCTTAGTCGAAGGGGACATGATTTTGCAACCGCCACCTCCCTTCACTTTGATACCTGGGTTTGAGAACTTCCTGATCAGATTTGCAGAGAAAAAAATGAAACATTTGTTTACTAATTATACAATTTGGCGCAACTGGGGACCCGGGTATAAAGAAATTGTTAGAATAAAACTGGAAACTCCCCTCGGCGTAATCGTAAATGGTGAATCCCCAGGCTGAGTTTGACGTAATTAATCCAAATAAAAAACATGCCAGGGTCGATTTCTTACTAGTGTGGGACTTTTGACGAGCTGTGAACCTTCGCATGACCGAAAAGGGGGTGGGGGGGAGGTGCATCAGAGCTCCCATACTTTCTATAAGAGAGGTATATGGACATTAGACATAAGCTGATTTACGGCTTTAGTTTTTCCTAGTGGTCTATTTTACGAGGACGAATGATACCCTTAGCGAGTTTTTTAATGTTAGAAAATCGAACTTCGTTTATATTCATCGGGACCCTCCCCCACTGACTTGAGGGTCCTTGCTTTCACCTCATTTGTTTTCATCCAATGATGACCTAATTAAAAATTCATGAGCTCCGCCCTCAGTGATACCTCATGGTCAATGGTTCACATGCCGTAATAGAGTCTATAAAACATTAGATAATCACCAGGATCGTCATGATCATGGAAATGTCCAGTACTTTCCCTTCCGCGCACTTGGAATACAGCCCATTTGATGTTCTACTACATGTATAAAGGTCGTGCATTTGTACGGGGGAAACTCAGTTGGCGAAGTAGCGCGCGCATGGCTTTCTTTGGTCAACTTACTTAGAAATATCATCCAAATATCATTCTATGTCCCGATGTCTCTTTTCCCCCCTTTAATTTAATTCAGTCTGATACAAACGCCTTAATAGTCATAATCGTAACTATGGATACATTTTCATTTATTCACGTGTTTTTTTGTTGTTGTCATTCATGACATTGCTTTTAACATGGTGACTCCCTGGGCACGCACGCTGCGGGGGCGTCGGATTAGATATAATTGCTGAGAACTTAAGACAGTGGCCCGTCATTGCGGTGGAAATGTTATCTGTGACTACGATTCGCACTGACTAAACTTGGGTCATTTTTTAGAGCTCACAACATTCGACTTGAGATTTTTTAAATTAGGGCCTACTAATAGTTTCTCACCACATTCTGTCATTGTCCCTGTCTGGGGTTGCACAGGTTCCATCTGTTAATTCGTTACCATACAATGGGGCGATACGAAGGATGGGGATACAATACAACCAAATGGCTAATGAACTGACCCACACTTCACAAAATTTATTTTGACCTAATTTGTGCATTGCGTGACGTAAATTCAAACCTGCAATTTGAAATTGAACCCGACAAGTACCCAATTCTTGCAACATCCACGGCCTGGGTTGGGAAAATGACATAGATCTTATCTGAAATAACGGTGATTATTATTAAACATGCATGATTTATCACAATTTTTGGCGTTTCGTACTTTGTCCGTTTAATAAACATGATCATAATTATAGAAAAAATACTTTCCTAAGTTCTCAATTCATGGGCACAATGGTCCGTCACATGGTGTCTATTTTTAATATATGATGCCAGGTAGAACCTGAGCAAGCGAGCGCCTCAGAACACTGTCATTCTAGCTCATTCTGGTCATCTTTTGCATAAGAAACTTGTCATGCAAAGCAAGAATTCCATATATTAGACCGTTTGGAAATCCAAGGGCCCCAAGCCAGCATAATCGTGTCCGGTCCCCCTGGTGAAGTCGTATTTATTCTTTCTATGCTTCTTGGCCTGTTTCTAGGGTGCCACCACTATACTATTATTGTATAAAAATTCATGTTCGAAAATCTTGGGTGTATCTTGAATTACCCTCCGTTTCAGAAAATGATAGTTGCACAGTTTGTTCGCTAGACTTTCTTTTATCATGTGTTTATAACAATCCAAAATTGATCACAAAATTTCCGTATAAATTTTTGTGCAATATTTAGCGAATTCTCGGAGGGTATTAATTTCGCTACTGCTTTTGCGGCGTTCCTTCGCCCGAATCCGGGAAATGCACGTGTGTTTAATCCGCCATTACAAAGCAAAATAAGGCTTAAATCCTTAAATCAACATGTTTTATCTTCAGGAATATACATGCACCCTTTCCATTAAAATCGGTAAAGCCCAAATAAGCGAAAATGTGCTCAAAGAGTCTCGGACTTTTCCTCTTATTTACGTGACCCGCAAAGGGTAAAAAAGTGTTGTTTGCCGTAATCAACCAGCCCTGACAACCATACAATTCAGAAGCATTTCGTCAAGATCTCCCTTTTTATTAGTACAATCTAGCCACCATTCTCAATGTTCCTCATAGGCTATTACTGCCAGTCATGACAAAAATAAATTCACCAGGCCAGGTTAGTTTTTTATTCTCTTGGTCAGGATACTTGACATGCTTGAAATTGGAAATGTTGTTCATATCACGGCTGTGTTTTTTATCCTATTGAGTTAACATATTTTTAATTACCATCCCCAATTTCCAAAAACTGAGGGCAGTATTCCAAATGCCCCATATAAATGGATAGAAAACGTGCCGGCATCCACTACTAAAACTATCGATCGATTTGGCGGTTATCCGACGCGGTTTCGCAATTAATTCATATAGGGATGCGCCGATAGTTTTAGTTAATCGTACTGATATTTTGGCGAATTTCCGATATAGTGGTGAATACTGAATTATTTCGTGTTTCCCTACTTAGAAAAGGATGTTATATTACCTGTTACCTACCTTTTTGGTATCTACATACTATATGTACAACAAACAGTGGTCCGAATAACACTCTTGGCGCCAAAAATGTAGTGTTGAATTTAGTCGAATTTAAATAGCCGGTCATGTTGTAAATATGATCTAATTGGCTATACTTAATTACTACATATGCTTGAATTAGCCTTGAGTTGTCCCCCGTATTATTCAGAGTGATAGTGGGAATGAACTGCAGTATAGTTTAAACACCAAAGACAGTCGTCTGCAGACACTTGGGCCCAAAATAGGAAGAATTTAGTCCTAAATGATTAAAATGAGATAAAATAGCTTGAAACGCTATGCAATTTGGTCACATTTGGGGCTATATTTTTTACTACATAATAATGCCTATACAAGCTGTGAGTGGTATCGCTTAATCAGTGAATAATGGGCCGAACAAAACCAAAACAATTTAAACGACAAAAATGTCGTCCTGCTTTGATTGTTTTGGCGCCAAATATGGGAATTTAGGATAAATGAGCTAAAATAGGCTACTGTACAATTTAATCGTCCAAATTTTAAGCTCTATTTTTCACTATATAATTATGCCTAAAGCTATAAGTGGTAATCGCAGTAATCAGTGAGATGGGCCGAACAAACCAATCATTTAACGACAAAAATGTCGTCGGCTTAGATTTTTGGTGCCAAAATATGTTAATTTAAGAAAATGAGCTAAATAATAGGGCTACATGTAACAAATTTAGTCAAATTTGGCCTCTATTTTATTAATAGTAGGCCTATATAAGCTATGAGTGGTATCGCACTGATCGGTGAGATGGGCCGAACAAACCGAAATCAATTTAACAAAAAAATTTATAATTGGGGGGGGGGCTATTGTTTTTGGCGCCAAAATATGTGAATTTGGGATAAATGAGCTAAAATAGGCTCATGTAACACATTGTAAATCGAATTTGGCTACATTCTGACTAAAAGCTAGGATTGGTTATCGCAGTATCGGTGAGATGGACCGACAAACCGAAATCAATTTACGACAAATGTCGTCTGCTAAAATTTTTGGTGCCAAAATCTGTTAATAATTTAGATAATGAGCTAAAATAGGCTACATGTACAATTTAGTCAAATTTGGCTCTACTTTCATTAATATAATGCCCTATTACGCTAATGAGTGGTTAACGCAGTAATCGGTGAGATGGGCCGAAAAAACCGAAATCAATTTAACAACAAAAGTCATCTGCTTAGATTTGTGGCGCCAAAATCAGTGAATGTAGATAAATGAGCTAAAATAGTCTACATGCTACACATTTTTGTCAAAGTTGGCTATATTTGGAATAATATAAGCCTATATAAGCTATGAGTGGTATCGCAGTTATCGCTGAGATGGGCCATAACAAACGAAATATTTAAACGTACAAAAATGTTGTCCTGCTTAGATTTTTGGCGCTCCAAAATATGTGAATTTGGGATAAATTAGCTAAATATGCTACATTCTACACATTTTAGTCAAATTTGGCTATCTTTTGGACTATAATCTATGAGTGGTATCGCAGTTATCGTTGCGATGGACCGACAAACCGAAATCAATTTAAAACCCACAAAAATGTCGTCCTGCTTATTTTTGTGCCAAAATATGTGAATTTAGGAGAAACTTGTTTGGTCGTATTCTAGCAATATACGTTCTACGGCAATCTGACATCTGTAGACCTTCGACGGTCAGCCCGACGAACGAGCAAAAACAAAAAATTACGTGAGCTTGACTTGAGGTTCAGAGGTGGCGTGCTTGATTAAAAAAAAAATCGATGACTAATAATCAGCGGTCACTAATTTGCAATTGAAAGATGAGCGCAATTTAAACAATGAGGAGTGATTTTGCAAATAATTAAAACATACCTTTCACAACAGCCGTGTGTTGAGGCTATAGCTAGGCCATGTTGCTTGAAGATATGACTGTCAATGAGGACGACGATCATCACCCATCTGTTTCCCAGGCTACAGATGGTAACCAACTCAAAGAGGTAAAGGACTTCAAGTATCTAGGGTCCATGTTGCTGAAGTTGTCACGCAAAGGACAAGCTTGGAATTGCCTGCAAATAAAACTTACACACTTATGGCAATCTGGTAATCTCCAATTCAACCAAGCTGTAATTCTTTAGAGCCTGTGTAGAGAGTATCCTGTTATATGGATCGGAGGAACTGGGACCATGAAAAGAAAGAGGCTCGGATAGCTGGATGGACCTACACAAAGCTTCTTACGGGAGTACAAAACATATCCTGGCGTAGAGACAAGACCAAAGCACAGATATATGGAGATATCCCTCCAATTTATCTCTGTTGCCAACGCCGGGAACGATTTGCAGGTCATGTCATAGTGCGTTGACCAAGTAGTCTCAGACGACACAGGTTGGAAGTTCCATGCCAAAACAGGGGTCGCGCCCCTTAACTACATTGATGGATTGCTCGAGACATCAGCAGGATCCATCGACATCCCCAAACTAATGACAAACAGGGACATTTGGCGCTACATGTGAACAGAATCTCGGCTGCGGCCGTTAGATAGATAGATAGATAGATGTTGCAATTAAAAGGTAGGTATTGGTCGACTTACCTAATTAGTAGGCCTAATATAATTCATGAAAGTCGGGGACCTAACAAAACATACGCTACTCTAGTAGTACAGACCTTTAATTCTGAGGAGAACAATTGCTCCAGAGGTCATTGGACTAGGCTAGGGCCACAGCCACGACAGCCCTCGAGGCAGTGTACAGTAGCTAATAAATTGAACTCTTATAGGCCTAGACTAGACTAGAGCTAGACTATGTTTTGATTGAGCTCCTTGTTGGATATTCCTAATGAACTCCGTGGAGTATTTTAAAAACAGAGTTCATTTTGATTAGTGCAGGCCGGCGTTATCATGAAGCCTACCTTACCTAAATAACTACCATTCAACTAGAAATCGAAAGCCATTCACTATGATGGTACAAAACCTCTAATCTTAGTGCTAAAATATTTTTAATGCCTATCATACATGTGAGTACCGCATGATATGCCCTAAACCACTTATATGCCCCTCGCGGACCATTCGGCCAACCCTTCGCTTACGCCCCTCCTCCATCCGAAATAATGCACATGAGGTAAGCCCCCCCGAGGGCTCACTGAACCGAATGCTAGGTGGAATTGGAGGCTTATTGAGGCGAATTCCTTGTTAGCATTCCGGACCTTCGCGGGTTGCTTACCCTCGAACCCGCCTATAGGCGAGGCTTGCCTTTGTCGGCCATTTACCAACCCGTCGCTTACCCTCCTCAGAGCCGAATTGCAAATGAGGTAATGATAGCCCGCGAGGGCTACTGATCGAATGCTAGGGGAATGGCGCATCCACTATAAAACACGTCCGACTGGCAATAGCAGCAATACAAAGTTCTCCTGACGTTCCGACCCGGAACAATAACAAGCAATTAGCCTCGGATTGCCGGTGGGACGTTTTTCCTTCCCTGCCGCGGAAATACTTGCGAAAACTGGCATTGGCAGCTAGTGGGCCGAAAATATTGGTACGTACGAAAGCTATAAATGCATGTCGTAAACAGGACATCAATTTGTACTGAAGTTCAGCAAGAGGTCACTTAACCGTTTTCAATACTGCATCCACAAGGTAGTAATAGACTTTCAATCAAGCCATTCATTTGTCCCAATATTTTGTAGAATCCGATCCATCCTCTCCTTCCCACTTGCAGTTGAAAAAGTGTAAAATTTCTCGAAACCGTGTGTACCTCAGCATGATTTGGTTCGATTACAACCATGTGCTTTAATTATTGTTTTGTGGATGACGTCGAAGATCAAAAACGAGTCTCACCTTCGCCATACCGGCCCGTACGCTTAGGGTATTACACACACGTCAATCAACACTGTATTGCTGTTGGAATGAGATTACCATCATGTTACTGAATGATCGTGACATTTCCGATCGGATGTTAGTCCGAACTTTCCGAAGGTCGCCTGTCAAAGTACATGGTTGGTGGCCACCATTTTGTAACCACTACAGTGAGTATCTCACACGGGAATAAAAATTCACTGATTTCTTCTTTGGAGTAAGGGATCATTCACAATCAATGTGAAGCTGTGTAATAAGCATAATTAATCCCTGTGAATATCGGGTAAGTTGGACATATTTCTTGTGGAACGCTTCTTGATTTTTTGTTGGGGGGGGGGGGGGCGACCGGCAGCCCGAAGCAATGCATCTTCTGCAGGGAAGACGTCTTACCGGCAGTCCGCTGCCATGCGCCTTCTGTGAGAAAACGTCCGACCGGCAGTCGGCAGTCCACAGCACGCCGCTTCGGCCTCCTGAGGATAATGTCCGACTGGCATTGCAGCAGCATGCGCCCTCCTGAGGGGAAAACGCCCGACAGACACGCACAATGGGTCCAAGTCTGACCGGCAACGCAAAGCATCCTGATGTCCGATTATTTTACAGTAAAAATAAAGTACAAATTAATTGCTTGCAATTTCATTCGACGTGAAGGGCTAATTGAGTGAGTAGCCTTGCCGCCATAATTCAGTAATTCTGCCACCACATCTTTAACATGCAGTTTTATCTGTTGAGGCTGGCCGAATTCAATCGGGTGTGGCACAATACTACATTATAGAACCCCCACTCCCGACATTAATATAAAACATGCCGTCAGACGGTAGTAATCACATTTGTTTGACCACAATCCATTCACAAGAATAGGTATATGGAGGCATTGTAGGGGTATGAGACCATGACTTCACGTGTTTGTGTCGCTACACATCCCCGTGTAGTATACGTGGCTCCTATAGTAATAATTTCTTGGCTCTGGCGTACGCGCGCATTGCTTTTATTGCGTGAACAGCCGTTCTACTTGCAAACCCAGTGGTGCGCCCGTTTTTGGCGGGGAAGGAGGCGTACCTAGTAACTTGGCCAAGAAATTATTACTCCCACTATATGTCCGTCCAGCAATACAACAGCATTAGTGCTGTACATAAATTGCCATGGGACGTTTTCCCCCCGCACAGAAAACGGTCCGACCGGCAGTTGGACACAATGGTGGCTCCCTGCGGGGGAAACTTCCGACAGCTTCCACGGCAATGCGCCTTCTGTGGGGTAAAAATAGTCCGACCTGCCAATTACAAACAATTGAAACAAATTGCTTGTATTTCCGTTCAGACATGTAATATTGGGCAACCGCTAAGCCCAGGGATTGTTTCATAACTAATTTTGGTGTATAGGGCTTGAAAATTAAAACTCGTTTGTCCATGTCATGGATGGAGTTTCGGATATTAAATTTTTTTTTGTCCTCCCCCCCCCCCAGCCAAGGGAATGAAATTTTTGTTCAGATTTGCGTCCGCCGCCCGCATGCTCCAAAACCTGCCGCGAAAATGTCATTATTTAATTTAAAAAAATCAATTATTTGCAGAAAAACCTCTTTAGTCTTCATCACAAAAAAATCCAGTGATCAAATCATCAAACATCTAGACATGCTAGAAGAGTACACATTAACAACATGACAATAGTCTAGATTCATGCATGCAGGCCTCTCTGAACATGACAAATTTCTATCATTGGCCTCGGTGCATTTTAAAAATGTCCATAACCCGCAAATCTAAAAGTTTTCATCCCGGCTGCTTTTAAATTTTGTTGATGTCGCCTAGGCTTTGGGACAATTTTTTGTTTACAAAGTTTTTCTCCCACAATACTTCTTTCCAACCCCCCGTTCATGCAGTTATGTAGACAGTGGTGGGGGGGTTCCCTAATGACTCGTAGGAATGCGTGTTACCTCTCCGAATTTGATGTAACAAATTGGCTTGTCTTTAGGGCAGCTCCAGAACCTCCCATAAATATATATTCCCACATAATCTATATATCATTTCGATCACCCTGTCTGACGACAAAAACACCCCCCTGACGTCATACCCCAATCCGTGCTCCTCTTTTTCGTCTTACCCTCGACAAGAAAACATCCTGCAGGGGGCGGGAAGGGCCGGAATCAACCTCGGAGAGTAGGCAATCATTTCCTATACGAGTCTTAGAACACCACTGTTCTTACATGAACTCATCCGGAATCTGCTTACCTTCGATCCTACTGTTGATGGTAACAAATTGAATGAACATCGCGCCAGTTAGCACGGTACTAGGGGGCGGTGCAGGATGCAAAACGTCACACTGGGTCGTGATCGAACAATGAGTAGAATATGAATTGCCAAGCAATTCAGAAGTCAGTAAGAGCAGCGCAGTCACATGCCAATACAATACCATGAAACCTAAGCACCCCACTTACTATAGAATAATTCTCTGAGTCCCCCTGAAAGAGTGTCTCCTGCAAAAAGCTGGCCGGATAAGCGCCGTAACCAGAGAGACGTTCACACTAAAACCAGCAACCCTCGTGGCACAACACACAAGCGGTGGCGCATACTTAGATTTTATTACTCCCAAGTATGAGGGTCTACAAGGCGTCAGAGCGCTCGAGCCATTAGACCCATCGCCACCTTGGCCCATGACGGGCCGAGAGGTAGGGGCATCGCCGGTGAGCGGAGGACGGAGTGAGGCGGAAGAGCCCAAATCCTCATACCCTCGACGGCTGCAGTAACTCTGCGAGAAAACCCGCAAAGCGTAAGGACAGGAAGACCTGAGCCATCAACTGTTACCTAATGCAGCCAGCCACACCATATCCCACTCCCTTGAGCCCCAAGGGCAAGCGAGTGCAGGTAGCGGAAAAAGAGTAGAATCTTGCGAGGCCGACACAAGCCCACTCATATCAACATCTCTAGATCGAGCCTACCCAGGGGAAGTAAGCTTCAGATAATACAGGAACACCCAAGTGTAATCAGTATCCTCCACCAAAGGGAAAAAAGCCAACCAGAATTTGACCCCATCCGGGAACATCCAAGAGTCATACTATGCCTATTCATCATGAAATGAAAAAGCATCAGAAAGGACTAGTCGATGTCGCACTGAGACGTGACCACCTCAAACTGAATGAACATTAAACTTTTGAAAATGGGTGCTGACCAAGAATTCTCAAAGAAAAATGTTGGAGGAGTACCTGATCACCAGTACCAGTCTCCAACATTTACGCAAGGCCTACCTAACAACTGGATTGAGGCAGCCAGGAAGTACGATAATCTAACAGATTTCCGAAAACTCTCAAGTCCTAAGGATATCGCCGATTTAAAAGGGCAGTGGCACCGAATGCCAAGCCCCAACGCATTCCCCTATCATACGAATGTCTAAGGGGGACGCAACCTCGCGAATGGGGAAATCCAATTAGGCTGACAAAGAGGAAAAAACCGTTCTAAGTGGGTATAACTGATCCCAGTGGACCTTAGATCAAAATCATATCTGCTAAGTGCAAATAGTATTGCTTCCAAGGATAAAGAGTATCCCGTTGGGCCCGTAGGCAAACACACTCATCATATCGTAGCAGGGGCTGGAACAAATCACAAATAGAATACTGTGAACGAAACCAGCCCAAGGACAACCCAAAGATTCCTCTCACTTTAAAAAAGCCTGAGAGGATTGTAAATCATCCAGTGGCCTGGCAGCATAGCACGATTCCAGACCAAGATGGAACATTTACTACTAAATAAACATTGCCGATGACCGATTGTCAATGGTACTGGAGCTGGAGGTAAGAAGGGAGTCAGTATACCGTGATGACATATCACAGAGAGGTAACACCGACTCAACACCTGTTTAAGTGATCGAAAACCCGGGTTGACCCCTGAGACACGTAGCAATACGACGCTAGGCAACCCCAGCGGGAGAGGCAGACCCACCTAGTTGGCCAACGCCCCAGCCGCCCGGTGTTTTCTAACGGCATGCCCGTGGTGGCACCCCCCCCCCCCCTTTTCCCCGCCAAGCCAATCCACGCGGATCGGCTTTCACGGCATGCAGGGCGGGTATACTGCGCGGCCGAGATGCCGCGACTGGATCCCCACCAGGCGGCGGGCCTACAGCGTCGGAGGGGTATGATTTTGAAAATCCTGGGACGATCTATTTCCTGGACGATCTAACGATTAATCCCTAATTCACATGTTCATGTCGGCCGAGCTTTATCGATAATCAATCACCCGTCACTCAGGGTTACTCTGCAGCGATAACTTGTAACTAGTCTTTGACCGTGCTCACACAGGAATCGCTTACAGGATAACACGAAATTATTTCATTAAGTTTCCAAACTGTAAGTTTGTACTGTTTTTTTCGTCGGCTTCATATGGAGTACCAAAGGTGAAACTTCATTAAAAATTTCGGGTATAGAGGACTGGAGTCCATTTTCCCTAACGGACTATATGAGTGACTTTGACGCTGCCTTGAAAGGAGTTTTCAAGACCTTATTTCTCGGGTGTTCAACATAAATTTTACTAACTCTCATTTTGGGCCAGGGACACAATCCTCACATAGTGTTACAGAAATAAAGAAGAAATAGAGAAAGGCAATAAAGAAATAAAAATACAGAATTTAAAGCAGGAAGTGAATTTCCACTCCAAAAGAGTAAAACACTCGAAAAAGATTGGATTTCAATCTCGTTTTGAGGTTCTCCCTCTGGTTAAACGAAGGACAAACACTTTTTGGGGAGTGAAACGAAGGACCACACGAAAACGAGTGGAAACACTCCTTTGTGGTTTAATAATGTTCCTTGTGAAATATAAAATCATTAGTAAACAAACTAAATCAAAACAGTGGCTACTTTAACATTTCGTGTGTAGGGGCCTATACGAAAACTCTGCACGGTTATCCTGTTTTATCCGGGTTAGGGGAGGAAGCTGATCTCAATCACCCTTGTGTGTTAAGGACACGGATTCAAGATAAATTGCCCATTAGGGAACAATAGCGTAGATCGTCCCAGTAAGTATCGTCCAGGTATAAATCGAGTCAGTGGCCCCAGCCCCCGCCAACCGTTCACATAGCCCGTTGATCCCTAAAGAATAGGTATTCACATCCTGTGTATAGGCATTGTCTCGCGTATCGATTCGTAAATCTCGTAGATGAATGTCTATTGTATCGCTAAATCCCTCCCTGATAGGATTTTCAATGACCGACAATCAAAATGGAAACGAAATGATACCTGCTCATCCGAAATCCCTTGCTGTCAGGGACCCCGAGGCCATCAGGTGGATACCAGCGGCAGTAAAAGAGGCCAACAATCAACCTTAAGAACGGACACTTGAGCGTAGGGCTTACACACGCCGGCAAATCTCTCGAAACCTTACACCCCGTGATAAACGGTCCGTTTGTAACCTTATTTCTACTGAGAAATTAGCAACCGCCCATCAACACGAGGTTCCGATCGAAAAGACTCATCCACCGCTAAAATCCCCGAAGGAATTGAGGCCACCGGGGTGACCAGCAAGCAGGGCCTTCCGACCTAATAGAGCCACCCCGCCTCGCTGAAAATCCAACACTCTCCTGCCGCAGAACTCCCCGTGGAGCGACGGCTTATAGTGTAGGCCAGCGTAATGAGCCAGGATATAATCGCCCGTACTAACCAAGGCGAAGCGTGGGCCCAATAGCGCTGAAGAAAACACACCCGTCCAATCAGACATTGATTCCATGAATGGGTATCAAAGCTGATGAATGGGTATTTTCTCGAAAATCGACCAGCAAAAATCCTCATGAATTGGTCCCTTCTGTTTGGTCTAATCCGGGATTAAAGACCATGGACCAGCACCGGGGAGATTCGCCCGGGTCAACGCGCCTGTAGCCGACATCCCCCCTGTGGGGATGAAGGCAAAAGGCATCGAGACCAGCGTTCAGTAAAGCCCTAAAATCGCCCTATAGTATATATAGGCAGAAGGCCTCCGACTCGCCTGGTGGGTTCCGCTGAAGCAACTGGCCTTGCTAGCAGCGGGAACCGCCACCGGTATACGCTGCCCCGAGGGCACGCGCCGTTAGCGGACCTATAGAAGGACACAACCACCTTAGGGTGACTGTGGACACCATAGCGTGATCTCCGTAATCTGTAGGGGTCCCGAAACGGTGACAACACCGCATAGTACCAGCCAGTCTAACCCCCCCTGGGGAACGGGCGACTGACACGACACCGGGCGGGTGTGGAACCCTCTAACGGCGGGTGAACCCCCGCTTCACAGCAGCGGCGGAAGCGGCGATTGGGTACTCTGCGGTGGTATTAGTGATCGTGGTACCGAAGACGGCTACCACGCGCCCAGTATCCCATCAGTCCAACGCCGCCCTGAGGCGCGGGCGACTAACAAGACACCAGACCCAAAGCTGTTTACACGGCGGGTGAACCTCCGCTTACAACAGCGGGAGAGCTCCCGCTCATTAACCGGTCAAAATCCCTACCGTCCAAGTATACCCGAATGGGACGAAAACCCAAGGCTATACCCCGGTCCAACTCCAGAGCAAACCAGGTCTAAGACCTGAGACCGAATCCGCACGGCGCCCCTTTCGCCCCGGATTAAGGACCAGCGGGTATCAGCAGGTGTGGGTCCCTTGACGGCGACTCGGTCAACAATTCCACGTCAGGCCTCGGCCTATAAGGGAAACAAACCGTCCTGAGCACGCACAAGCGGGGATTCCCGAATACAAATTTACTAATTCTAGTCGAAAAATTTATATATAAAGCATTTCCAAACAATCCTACAACTCCTTTAATCCAAGGCCATAGCTCGTTGAACATAAGGGCGCAAAAAGCAGAGGAAACTCAGGAAGTACACACCACAAGTGGACCCTCATAGTGTGAAGGAATGGTGTGCATAAATTATAAATTGTACAAAAAACCGGGCGCCATTTTGAAACAAGAACTAAAAACGTGCCAGCCCGCTTACAATTACACTCCCGCACAAGCATTGTAATCACAATATACAACACTTAAAATATAAAATATATCTAGCACATATAAGAATAGTAGTGGGAGATAGGACTATCGATCTGACCAAGGCTGCATTGCACGCCCTACGCTAGTCTGCCTATGGTGTGAATTATGCGGGTTGTGTGTTGACAAACCCGACGCCAGTCAAGGTATAAAGTCCTTAAAATACCCACTTCGCAAACGAAAAATGACAAACTACAGTCCCAGGGACGTATAAATGAACCTTAACAATTTTCAACAGGGGTTCAGGTCCACCTAGTAGCTAAATCTGACCAAAAATTCGACAAAATTCAGGGAGCTAATATATTAACGATACCCTTCTTGTCGAACCCAAGACGAAAAGAAATGATTGTGGTATTACGTCACTTGGGGGGGGTGTCGTTCATACAGGTGATCGAAATGAAATATATTTATGTGGGGAATATATATTTTTAATGGGGGTTCTGCATCTGCCTAAAGAACAAATTCATTTGGTTACATCAACAGAGATCTGATTTAAGGTAAGTGCAGATTTCCTGTATGATCTCTGAACACTCCTTAAACATGCTAAACTACTTATATATTCCATCAAATATGGACAATTTTAGGCCTATGCCTTCGCACTATGTCTGTCCTGAACAGTGGTGTGCGTTAACACCAGCTCTTTGTTTTAAGCCTAAGGGAATGAATTCAACTAATTTTTTTTTTTTATTGTATTCTTCCACCACATCCTCCACATGCAGTTTATTCCGTTGAGGGCTGCCGAATTCATAGGTTGTGCACAATACTAAATTCTTTTTCCTTTTATAGAGAAGTGCAAAGGATTATATTCTGTTGCCACGGTTTTTGAATGGGCGAAATATTGTACGTTATCGTCGAAACCTGTCGTGGGCTGTGAATTCAAGCTCGTCTGGCTTATTTCACATGCAAGTGACGTGTCGAGACAGTCTTTGACCAGTGGCCGTAATCATGATTTCAGTATTCTGTCCACCCACATCTTCAACATGCAGTTTATTCTCTATTCTGTTGAAGGCGACCGAATTCATTGGGTGGTTGCACAGTAACAAATTCTTTCTGAAATTTCCATTTTCTGGTCAGGTTTCAAGCTGTAGCATGAGCGTTACGCTAGTTTTCAAATTCATTCAAACTGCTAAATCAGTTCTCTTCAGTCTATCTACAATCGCTGCCTAGCAAAAAAATTACTACAGTCCGTATCACGATCACATCATCACATCTGTCATGTAGCAGAGGTGACTCAAAGAGGTTCATTGCCAACAGGGAAGGGCATGCCAACCTAACAGCAAACAGGGAATTCAAATCGGCATAAACATCCGGCGAATTGGCACTTCTTCCTTTCCCCTGTTTGTGTGTAATTTTGGATATAATATGATCAATAATATTACAGATGATTAATATCTGGCAACAATAAAACAAGAGTATATTTCAGCATGCAGAATTCACCCTGCTGGACTTACTACTTAGCACGTTGTTGCCGTTCAATATTTGCTGTGGGCCTGTGGTGCAAAATATATTGCAATATACGCAAATGTATAATACAAGATCTGGCCAGTGAACGGTATCAGTGGCGGCGTCAGCTTCATTTTTTCTGGAGGGGGTGGGGGCACGGGGGTGACCTTTTGGGCAACAGTGAAATTTTCCTTGACTGCCTTTTCGGGGGACCCCCTGATTGGGGGAATTATTTCTCTTGGATTAAAATGTTGGTGCACATTTGTTTTTAAAGTTAATTCTACTTAATGTAACCATTTTACTACTACTACAAATACAATGACGCTAATTAAGGGCCCTAATATGGTTTTTAAATTGTGACACCATTGTTGTGGTCACAATGATGATAAAGTTAACCCATAAAATTTAAGAATGGGTCTAGAACGGGTACTAATTCTGTCTGTCCACATCTAGCTATAACTACAGCTATGGCTTTGGCCACCATTGCATCTTGTCATCACATATGCAAGAAAGTTAGGCCTATACCATCATTATGGCATCCCTGACGTGGCGTAACCAACCTTTGCAAATGTACATGGGGACTACAAAAAAAAAAAAACAAAAAAAAAAAAACAGAGAAGGGTCCGAGGCATTTATCTGAGGGGCCACTTTGGGTCCTTTCCATAGACCACTGGACAAACGGTGGGTTCATTGGGGGGGGGGGGCTGGTGGGGCTCAGCTTCTGAGCAAGGGGGCTTGCACCCCCCCGCCCCCCCCCCTCTGGTTACGCCACTGCATCCTGAGTTCATTGTTAATAACGGCTGTTGCGAATGCTTACAATTTAGTTCAATTTGACTAAGTTATAGGCATTCCACAGGCGAATGCCTATTTTCAGCCGAATGCCGATTGCGAATGCCTATAACTTATAAAAAATATGCTGAACAATGAATTTTCATCTTGAATGGTAAAAAACTTGAACATATGAGGGCTAGTATGTTTCTTAGCATTCGTACTGACCAGTCATACCACAGAACGATACGCACGGCGCACCAATTCGCCCCGGAGTAGGACCAGGGTATCAGCGTGGGTGTGGTACCGTGACGGCGATTCGGTCGAACAAGTCACGGACAGCCGCGGCCTATAAGGAAACAACCGGCTAGCACGCACCAAGGCGGGGGATACCCGAATACCAATTTACTAAGTCTAGATTATGTTTTTAATCTCTATAGTGCTCTTGCAAATAAACTTACAAGTGACCATCTCAGAATACAACGTGTAGTTCCTTCGTGGTTTGTGAATCAAAGAACAATGTTCGTCCCATATTTGTGTGACCTAGCATTTCTCCTATGCACAATATTTTTCTATGCTATTAATATTTTAAATATTATGGAGCATTACCGTATTCCAGTATTATTTGCAATAAAATTTTGTCACAAAATAGGAAAACGTCAGAACAAATTATCCTGAAAATTTGGTGTTCTATCTTTTGCTGTTTTTATTACAGAGCAAAACGTTAAATTAGATGAAAATTTTTGCAATGACGCAACCTGTCTGAGTCAATTGCAAAATATCATCTAATTTCACGTTTTGTCATATTCCCAAAAATTACGCAAGATAAGATACCAATTCTCAGGAGAGGTCTTTTACCTTAATATACGTACATTAAAGAGAAATCTGAGAGAAAACGATTTGCCATAAAGGAGTAGTCAAGAGTACTGAAAAATGTGTAAGATAAACTAAACATACCGTCACCTTTGCATTCCTTCAATTTGTCCAAATCAAGGTAATACAGCTATTCTATTTTCAAAGTAGAAAAAAGGGCGAAAAAACAGAAAAAACAGGGCAGGCACGAGTTGGCGAGTGACAGAACAGACGGTTGGAGTTCAAAAAATTAGATTTTTACAATCATGATCATTTATGGCAACAATTAAACTACGATGGATGTTATAGGGGAATGTGACTACCAGTTATGTGGCTTTAGAATTTCATTGTAAGGGAAATTGAGCTATTAAAAGCGCCAGCAATTTTATACACAACGTTAACGATAAAATTATTTGGATATATATATCGTCTACAACGACGTGTCTCTATGGGGGTAAAATATTCTGGCCTACATGCTTGTTTTTCATTACCTAAGAATGTAAAAACAAAGGGAAAGAAGAAAATGAAAAATAGAAAAAAAAAAGTGAAAACAGTTGAATTCGAAACCGTGAAAATTTGGATATCAAGTATCGCGAAGCTAACCATCGACACGGAACGTCGTTGTGTAATGTGAGGTGAATGTAACGTAATGCTATCAATGGTAAAGTCGACTGCAAACCCTAAACACGGTAAACCCCGAGCTTTACCATAAACAATCTTGATTTTTTTCAGAATTCTTGAAAAAAATGAAATTTAATCATGGATTGAGGAGTTGGAACCACGCGGTAACTCAGAGATGGGGGGATATTCCGACATTGAAAGGCGCTATCGGCGTTTAGCACACGGTTTACATTTGTGTCAAGTAATAAGATCATACGAACATGTTTTTTCTTTCAATGCGAACCATCAAAACCCGCGTATTTCAAGGTGGCAAAGCATTAACGATTTACCGTTTGCACTTTAACCATTAGCCGCATTTCAAAGTCGAAGGTTAGTGAATCGGCATTGTTTTTCTATATGAAGACGAACAATAGGACTGAGTGGCGGATGTTTCAACGTCATCTTTTTGTGGCTAAATGATGCTAGTTGATATAGACCTATTGGATGCGACTCGGGGAAATAGATATGTTATAAATATCTAATTATAAATAGGTTGACAAAGAAATAAGCTCAAAACGTGTTTGGTTATTATTCATAACAAGAAATTTAGCTTTCCCACCACCACAAAAAATGTCAGTCAGTGAAAAATTCACTGGAATCAAGGATTTGAAGATGTGATTCTGGGGTCACTTGGGCGAGTTTTGAAGGGACTATAGAAAAAATATACATTAATCATTCCATTTCTGCACTATTCTCTCAGATGATAGAGTTTGAAATAAGGAAAACGAAGATCCACGGTTCAAATCGTGGATATCATTGACAATTTTCCTGGTAGATTCTAAAATTGTTAATGTGATTATAAATAAGTTGTAGTCAATTTTTTACCACTCTTATAATCATTTTCAATTACATGTTTTTCTATCGTTTTTGATATTATTGTCACATTGTTATGTAGGTCATGGCATTAGAGTAATCATAGAGGCAATTTACAATTATGTTAGTATTACGCCGGACATGTGTTGTGGTATGTTTAAGTCCGTGAATTCTTTTATTTGCAACGTTTGAAAACTCCAAAGGTTTGAAAATTTAGGTTTATTATTTTAAATGTATGTAAGAAATATACTTCAAAATATGTCACGGTCCCATGATTTACGTATATGAAAATTGCGATGCTTTACTCGAATCTTTTCGTATGTTTTTAATCTATATAAGTGCTATTGCAAAATAAACACTTAAAGGCCCATTCTCAGAATACAACGTGAGTTCCTTCGTGTTTGTTTTGAATCAAAGAACACTGTTGTCTCCATATTATGTGTGAACGCAAGCATTTCTCCTATGCAAAATATTTCTATGCTATTACTATGTAATATTAATGGAGCCTTACCCGGTATAAGATTATTTCAATAAAATTTTGTCACAATATAGAAAAACGTCAGAAACAAATTATAGAAAAATTTGGTGTTTATATTTTTGCTGTTTTTAAATTCCAGAGCCAAACGTGAAATTTACATGAACATTTTTGCAAATATCTAATTTCACGTGTTGCTTCATAATTCCAAAAAATACGCAAGATAAGATACCCAAATTCTCAGGAGATCTTTACCTAATATACCTACATTACAGAGAAATCTGAGAGGGAAAACGATTTGCAATAAGGGAGTAGTCAAGAGTACTGAAAAAATGTGTACGATAAAATAAACATACCGTCATTTGCATTTCCTTCAATTCTGTCCAAATCAAGGTATTACAGCGGATTTTTATTTTCAAGTAGAAAAAAGGGAAAAAAACAGAAAAAACAGGGCATGCACGAGTTTGGCGAGGTTGACAGAACGGACGGATTGGAGTTCCAAAAATTAGCATTTTTCCAATTATGCTCATTTCATGCAACAAGTAAATCTCGATGGATGTTATTGGGGAAAGTGACTACCATTTATGTGGCTTTTAGAATTTCATTTGTAAGGGAAATTTGAGCTATAAAAGCGCAGCAATTTTATTCACAACGTTTACGATAAAATTATTTTGGAATATATATATCGTTCTACAAACAGCGTGTCTCTATGGGTAAAGATCTGCCCTACATGCTTTTTTCATTACTAAGAATGTAACAAAAGGGAAAGAGAAAATGAAAAATAGAAAAAAGTGGAAAACAGTGAATTTCGAACCCGGACACTTGGAGATCAAGTATCGCAAGCTACACCACCGACCACGACGTCGTTGGGTAATGTGAGGTGAATTGTAACGCTCAATGCTATCAATGGTAAAGTCGACTGCAAACCCTACAACACGGTTAACCCCGAGCTTTACCATAACAAATCTTGATTGTTTTCAGAATTCTTGAAAAAAACTGAAATTTTAATCATGGAGTGAGGATGTGGAACCACGCGGTAACAGGAGATGAATATCCGACATTTGAAAGGCGCGTTCTCGGCTTGTAGCAACGGTTACATGTGTCAAGTATAAGATCATACGAACATGTTTTATTCAAGGCAACCATCAAACCCCCGTATTTCAAGGGGCAAACATTAACGATTGTACCGTTTGCAACTTTACCATTAGCTCATTTCAAAGTCGAAGTTAAGTGACTTGGCATGTTTACTATTATGAATGACGAAATAAGGAACTGAGTGGCAGGGATGTTTCAACGTCATCATATTTTGTGCTAAAATGAATGCTAGTGATAAAGACTATTGGCTGAGAACGGGGAATATCATAGGTTATAAATATCTAAATTAGAAATAGGTTGAAGAAAATAAGCTCAAAACGTGTGGTTAATTTCATAACACGAAATTTTAGACTTAGACCACACCACAAAAATGTCAGTCAGTGAGTCCACGCACCCCACCTACCCCCTGCTCATCCACCACCCCTCCCATATCCCTCCGTACAAATTCCCCCCTCCCTCAACTCCAATCAATTCCCTATCTCCCCAGACCTCCTTTTCCACTCACCCCTCCAAAATTCTGGCCATCAAGGATTTGCAGATGTGATCTTGGGTTCACTGTGCGATGTTCTGAAGGACTATAGAAAAAAATATCGATACTCTTCCATTCGGAACTATTATCTCAGTTGATAGAGTATTGAAATAAGAAAAACGCGATCCAAGGTTCAATTTGGATATTCATTGAAATTTCATGTAGATTCTAAACTTGTGAATGTTATATAAAATAGTTGTAGTCAATTTTTACCAACTCTTATATCATTTCCAATACCTTTTTTCTATCGTCTGATATTATTGTCACATTTTTATGTAGGTCCTGGCATTAGAGTAACATCATAGAGGCAATTTACAATTATGTTAGTCATTACGCCTGAAATGTGTTGTGGTATGTTTAAGTCCTGTGAACTTTTATTTGCCAAGTTTGAAAACTCCAAAGGTTTGAAAATTTGGGATTATATTTAAATGTGTGTAAGAAATTATCCTTCAAATATGTCAATGTCCGCATGATTACGGTAAGAATTGAAGATGGCTTTAGAGAATCTTTCGTATGTTTTATCATCTAAGGGCTCTTGCAAATAAACTTACAAGTGACCATATCAGAATACAACGTGAGTTCCTTCGTGGTTTGGTTTGGAATCAAAGAACAAGTTCGTTCATATTACGTGTGAACGCAAGCATTTCTCCTATGCCCACAAATATTTCTATGCTATTAATATTTTAATAGTACGGAGCATTACAGTATACAGATTAGTTCAATAAAATTTTGTCACAATATAGAAAAACGTCAGAACAAATTATCTGAAAATTTGGTGTTTATATCTTGTGTGTTTTTAAACTTAACAGAGCAAAACGTGAATTAAATGAAAATTTTGCAAATGCTCAGACAATCCTCGCAAAAAGAAACTTGGAACACCCCGCGCTTCTTAATGCAATCAAAGAGCTGATATTTGCTGGAGTGAATAAAAATCATTCTCCAAATCCAAGGGAAAGCAGGAGCTGGAGCATTGTGTTACCCTTCCCCCCTCCCCATCAGCCAATGTTGAGACCCCTTCACAACCGATCAACGTTGGCCTCTGAACCCAACATTGTACGGGGAGCGGGGGCATTATTTACACTGAATGCGCTAATTGTTCCAAGAATTTTTGCGAGCATTGTCTGAGTCAATTGCAAAAAAATATTCCTAATTTCACGTTTGCTTCATAATCCAAAAATACGCGAGATAAGATAACCAAATTCTCAGGAGCTCTTTTACCTTAATATACGTACATTACCGAGAAATCTGAGAGAAAACGATTGGCAATAAAGGAGTAGTCAACAGTACTGAAAAATGTGTACGATAAAGTAAACATACCGTCACAATTGCATTTTCCTTCTATTTTGTCCAAATCAAGGTTATTAAGCTACTATTTTCAAGTAGAAAAAAGGGGAAAAAAACAGAAAAAAAAAAGTGCATGCACGAGTTGGCGCGTTGACAGAACAGACGGTTTGGAGTTCCAAAAATAAGTTTTCCAATTTATGATCATTTCAGCAACAATTAAATCTACGACTGGATGTTATTGGCGGATGTGACTACCATTTATGGTGGCGTTTAGAATTTCATTGGTAAGGACATGTTGAGCGGTATTAAAAAGCGCACCAATTTTATACACAACGTTTACGATAAATTATTTTGGAATATATAATCCGTTCTACAACGCGTGTCTCTATGGTGTAATATCTGGCCTACATGCTTTTTTTCATTACTAATAAGTAAACAAAAGGGAAAGCAGAAATGAAAAATTAGAAAAAAAAGTGAAAAACAGTTGAATTCGAACCCGTGACCTTGGATATCATATCGCGAGCTAACCACTCGACCACGGACGTGTTGTGTAATGTGAGGTGAATTGTACGTCAAATGTATCAATGTAAAGTCGATGCAAACCTTACACACGGTTAACCCGAGCCTTTACCTAACAAATCTTGATTTTCAAGAATTCTTGAAAAAAAAATGAAATTTTAATCATGGATTGAGGATGGTGGAACCACGCGGTAAACTCAGAGATGATATTCCGACATTTGAACGGCGCGTATAGCGTTTTAGCAACGGTTACCTTGTGTCAAGTAATAAGATTCATACGAACATGTTTTTTCTTTCAATGGAACCATCCCCCATACCCCCTACCACCCCACACCCTTCCCAATCTGCCCCAACCTCCCAACCTACTCACCTCCCAAATCCGCCCCTCTTCTCCTCCTTCTCTTAATAAACCCGCCAGTCCACATATTACGACGCCCACCCTCTCTACTCTATCTCCACACGCCCCCCCTCCAGACCGCACCCCATCACTTCCCAGGCCGCTCTTACCCTTACTCCCCACTAACTATAGAGATCGCCACTCCCAACACCCCCTCCCCTCACCATCCCCATTCCCTTGCCCTCCCCTCACCCCCATCCCGTCCCCCCCCCACCTTACCAACCCCCATCACGCGACCATCAAAAACCGGTATTTCAATGTGGCAAAATCATAACGATTTACCGTTTGCACTTTACCATTAGCCTAATTCAAAAAGTCGAGTCAGTGACTTCGGCATTGTTTCTATATGAATGACGAAATAGAAACTGAGTGGCAGGGATGTTTCAACGTCATCATATTTTGTGCTTAAAAATGATGCATAGTGAGGGTAATAGACCTATTGGATGAGATTCGGGGGACGATCCCATAGGTTATAATATCTAATTATAAATAGGTTGAAGAAAAAGCCAAAACGTGGTAATTATCATAACACGAAATTTAGACTTATACCAACCCACAAAAAGATGGGTCAGTGAAAAATTCATGGCATCAAGGATTTGAAGATGTATATGGGTTCACTTGTGCGATTTTCTGAAGGACTATAGAAAAAATATCGATAATCTTACATTTGACTATTATCTCAGTTGATAGGTATTGACTAAGAAACGGAAGATCCAAGGTTCAATCCTTGATATCATTGAAATTTTCATGGTAGATTTCAAAATGGTAATGTTATATAAATAAGTTGTAGTCAGTTTTTTACCACCTCTTATAATCATTGTCAATACCTTTTTTTATATTTCGGTCTTGATATTATTGTCACATTTTATGTAGGTCATGGCATTAGAGTACATCATAGAGGCAATTTAAAATTATGTTAGTCATACGCCTGAAATGATGTTGTGTGTATGTTAAGTCCTGTTGAATCTTTTATTGCAACGGTTGAAACTCCAAAGGTTTGAAAAATTTAGGTATTATTGATTTTAAAATGTAGATCAGAAATATCCTTCAAATAGGTCACTGTCCTCATGATTTACGGTATAGAAATTGCAGATGGACTTACGGGAATCTTTTCGTAGTTTTTAATCTATATAAGTGCTCTGCAAATAAAACTTACAAGGACCATTCTCAGGAATGACAACGTGAGTCCTTGTGTTTTGTGTGAATCAAAGAACAATGTTCGTCTCTATTATGTGTGAACGCAAGCATTTCTCCTATGCCACACAATTTCTATGCTATCTAATATTTTAATATTAATGGAGCATTACAGTATGTACAGATTATTTTCAATAAAATTTTGTAACAATATAGGAAACGTAAGAACAAATACCTGCAAATTTGGGGTTTATATCTTTGCTGTTTTTAAATGACAGAGCAAAACGTGAAATTACATGAATATGTAATTTTTGACAAATGACTCAGACAATCCTCGCAAAAAGAACTTGGATCACCCCGCGCTTCTTATGCAATCAAGCGTGATACTTTGCTGTGCGTGAATAAAATCATTCTCCAAACTCCAAGGAGAAAGAAGGAGCTGGAGCTTTTTTTACCCTTCCCCCCTCACCATCAGACAATGTTGAGACCCCCTTCACAACACGATCAAACGTGGGCCTCTGAACAACATTGTACGGGGAGCGGGGGCATTTATTTACACATGAATGCGGCTTAAGTTTCCAGAATTTTTGCGAGGATTGTCTGGGTCAATTGCAAAAAATATCTTCTAATTCACGTTTCTGCTCATAAGTCCAAAAATACGCAGATAAGCTAACCAAATTCTCAGGAAGATCTTTTAACTTAATATACCTACATTACCTGAAAACTGAGAGAAAACGATTTGCAATAAAGGAGGAGTCAAGAGTACTGAAAAAATGTGTACGATAAACGAAACATACCGTCAACATTTGCATTCCTAATTTTGTCCAAATAAGGTATACAGCTATTCGATTTTCAAGTAGAAAAAAGGGGAAAAAACAGAAAACACAGTGCCATGACACGAGTGGCGAGTGGACAGAACAGACGGTTTGGAGTTCCAAAAATTAAGATTTTTAACAATTATGATCATTTCATGCAACAATTAAATCTTACGATGGATGTTATTGGGAATGTGACTACCATTAATGTGCTTTAGAATTCATTTGTAAGGGAACTTTTGGCTATTAAAAAGCGACAGCATTTTACACAAGTTACGATAAATGATTTGGAATATATATATCGTTCTACAACGCGTGTCTTATGTGAAATATCTGCCAAATGCTTTTTCCTTACGAAGAATGTAATCAAAAGGGAAAGAAGAAAATGAAAAAAGAAAAAAAAAAGTGAAAACAAGTTGAATTCGAACCCGTGACACTTTGGATATCAAGTATTGCGAGCTAACCACTGCGACCACGAGACGTCGGGGTTAATGTGAGGTGAATTGTAACGTCAATGCTATCAATGGTAAAGTCGACTGCCAACTACACACGGTTAAACCCGAGCTTTACCATAACAATCTGATTTTTTCAGAATTCTTGAAAAAAAAAAATGAAAATTTAATCAGGATTGAGGATGTTTGGAACCACGCAGGTAACTCAGAGATGATATTCAGACATTTGAAAGGCGCGTATCGGGTTTTCGCAACGGTTTACCTTGTGTCAAGTAAAAGGATCATACGAACATGTTTTTCTTTCAATGGCGACCCATCAAAAACCCGCGATTTCAATGTGGCAAATCAGTAACGATTTACCGTTTGCACTTTACATTAGCCGCATTTCAAGTCGAAGTTCAGTGACTTCGCATTGTTTAGATATGAATGACGACATAGGATGAGTGGCAGGGTGTTTTCAAACGTCTCATTATTTGTTGCTAAACTGATGCATAGTGATAATAGACCTATTGGATGAGAATCGGGGAATATCATATGTTATAAATATCTAATTATTAAATAGGTTGAAGAAATAGCTCAAACGTGTGGTTAATATCATAACACGAAATTTAGACTTATACCACCCACAAAAGTCAGTCAGTGAAAAAGCATGGCCTCAGGATTTGAAGATGTGATCTTGGGTTCACTTGTGCGATTTTCTGAAGACTGATAGAAAAAATATAGTAATCTCCATTGGAACTATTATCTCAGTGATAGAGTATTAACTAGAAAAACGGAAGATCCAAGGTTCAAATCCTGGATATTCATTGAAATTTCATGGTAGATTTAAAATTGTTAATGTTATATAAATAAGTTGTAGTCAGTTTTTTACCACCTCGATATCATTTTCAATACCTTTTTTTCTATCGTTTTCTGATATTATTGTCCAAATTTTTATGTAGGTCATGGCATTAGAGATACTCATAGAGGCAATTTACAATTTATGTTAGTCATTACGCTGATGAAATGTGTTGTGGTATTTAAGGTTCTGTTGTCTTTATTTGCAACGTTTGAACGCCAAAGGTTTTGAAAATTAGGTATTATTATTTTAAATGTATGAAGAAATATCCTTCAAATATGTCAATGTCCCTCATCGATTTAGGTATATGAAATTGCAGATGGATTTACTGGAATCTTTTCGTATGTTTTTTAATCTATATAACTGCTCTTGAAAATAAATTACAAGTGACCATCTCAGAATACAACGTGAGTTTCTTCGTGTTTTGTTTGAATCAAAGAACAATGTTCGTCCCATAGTATGGGGAACGCAAGCATTCTTTCCTATGACCAAATATTTTATGCTATTAATCTTTTTTAATATTAATGGAGCATACACGTATTACAGATTATTTTCAATAAAAGTTTGTCACAATATAGGAAAACGTCAGAACAAATTATCATGAAAATTTGGTGTTTATATCTTTGCTGTTTTTAAATTACAGAGCAAAACGTGGAAATTACATGAACATTTTTTTGCAATGCCCGTCTCCCCTGGCCTTTATCCGAAATTCTCTCCTACCCATACTAACCATGATCTCAGTACTCTCTCGGTGAAATTGACTCAGACACTCCTCGCAAAAAGAACTTGGAACACCCCGCGCGTTCTTAATGCAATCAAGGTGATACTTTGCTGTGAGTGAATATAAATCATTCTCCAAATCCAAGGGAAAGCAGGAGCTGGAGCATTGTTTTACCCTTCCCCCCCCTCCCATCAGAACAATTGTTGAGGACCCCTCACAACACCGATCCAAACGTTGGCCTCTTCGAACAACATTGTTACGGGGGGGAGCGGGGGGACAAAATTTTTTAAATTTACACTGAATGCGCTTACTGTTCCAAAGAAGTTTTGCGAGGACTTGTAGGTAGTAAACCCAACAAAGTGTACGCTCATAGGGTGAAGGAATGGTCGGCAGAAATTAGAAATGTTAAACAAACCGGGCGCAAATTTTGAACGAGAACGAAAAACGTGCCAAGCCCGTGCCAGCCCGCTTACCAAAAGTACAATCGCACAAAGCATTGTAATCACAACTAACACGTTAAAATATAAAATAATAGATATAAACACAGATAAAGATGTCGTGGGAAAATGCACTATCGATCATGAACGTGGCTGCTAGTGCCACGCCTTACGCTAGTCGGCCTATGGGTGTGGATTATGCGGGTTTGTGTGTTGACAACCCGACGCAAAGTCAAGCTATCAAGTCCTTTAAAATACCCCCCCGATCTTCGCAACGCAAAATGACAAACTACAGGCCCAGGGACGTAATAAAGGACATTTAACAGATTTTACAGGTTCAGGGCCACCAAGCTTAAGTAGCTAAATCTGACCCAAAAAATTCGACAAAATTCAGGGAGCTAAATACATTAACGAAATTTTTTCTTTTTTTTTTGTTAAAAAAAAAAAAAACCCTTGCAGAGCGACCCGAATCCCAAGACGAAAAGAGGAGACCGAAAAGAGGAAAGAGATTGGGGTTATGACAGCATTGGAGGGGGTGTCGTCATACAGGGTGATTCGAAATGAATATTAATTGAGTGGGACTATATATTTATGGGAGGTATTCGGCATTTGCCTAAAGACAATGCCAATTGTACATCAACATCGATTGAAGGTAACAGATTCCTGTATGAGTCTATGAACACTCCTTTAAAAATGCTTAAACTACTTTATCAATCCAAAATATGGAACAATTTAGGCCTATGCCTTCGCACTAAGTCTTGTCGAACAAGTGGGGTGCGTTAAACATCAGCTCTGTGTTTTAAGCGAAGGATGTGAATTTCCACTATTAGTATTCGACCCACATCCTTCAACATGCAGTTTATTCCGTTGAGGCTCTGCCGAATTCATTCAGGGTTGTTGGCAGCACAATACTAAATTCTTCCTTTTAATAGAGAAGTGCAAAGGATTATATTCTGTTGCCGGTTTTTGAATGGGCGAACATACTGGTACGTAAGTCGAAAACCTGTCGTGCTGTGGATTCAGCTCGGCTGGCTTGATTCACATGCAGTAGGGTCGAGTTCGAGACAGTCTGTGACCGTGACCGTTATCATGAATTTCAGTATTCTGCCACCATCATTCTTCACCATGCAGTTAGTTTATTCTCTAATTCTGTTGAGGCTACCGAATTCATGGGGTGGGTGGCACAGTACAAAATTCTTTCTGAAATATCCAATTTCTGGTCAGGTTTCAAGCTGTAGCATGAGCAAACGGGTACCAGATAGTTTCAAATTGCATTCAAACTTGCTAAGTCAGGTCTCGTCAGTCTCTATTACATCGCTGCTAGAAGTACTACAGTCCGTATCACTATCACATCATTCACATGCTGTCATGTAGCAGAGGTGAATCAAAAAGAGGTTATTGCCAACAGGGAGAGGGATGCCACCACACAGCACAGTAAATTCGCAACATCGGGAATCCACATCCGGACGGAAAATTGGGCACACTATTCTCGCCTGTTTGTGTGTATTTTGGTAAATAATATGATCAATTAAGAATTACAGGATGATTATATCTGGCAACAATAAAACAAGAGTATATTTCGCATGCAGAATTCACCTGCTGTACCTACTTAGCAACGGTTGGTTGCCGTTCAAATAAGTGCTGTGCCTGTGCACAGCAATATTTTGCTGCCTGGTAATTATAAATCCCTACACAATACATTTATTATGAAATCTCTATTGTAGAAGTGGCTTCTGACAAATGATGAAGGCCGTTTTTTATTTTTTATTGTTTTTGTACAAACAATGACACTAAAATATGGCGGTTTTCACTGAAAATTTTATATCAGTTGCATCAGAAAAAAAGCAGTTTTTTTTTTTAAATTTAACAGGAAAATAGACCCCCTAGAGGTCTCTATTTCGCATGAGAGGACTGTGTGTTGGAATTATAACACAATTAGGCCTATCATCAATCAACAATTCAGGATTGAAAAAAACTTTACGAAATAAAAACGAAAGTTAGTTACGTTGACTTAATCCCCAACAAAAATTCCCACAATGTGTTTGCGCTGAGTAAAATTCGGTGAAATCAGAGCCCTGTGGTGCAAAATATGCGAATATACGGCCATGTATAAGAGTTGCCAGGACGGTATCAGTGGCGGCGTCGACTTCATTTTTCTGGAGGGGGGGGCGCAATGGGGGTGACATTGGGAGCGAAAAAAGTGAAATTTCTTGACTGCCTTTGTAAGGGACCCCCTGATTGGGGGAATTGGGAATTATGTCTATTGATTAAAAGGTTGGTGCAACATGGTTTTTAAAGTAAATTCTACTAATGTTAAACCATGGCTAACTACTAAAAATTACAATGACCATAATATAGGCCTAATATGGTTTTGAAATTGTGAAACCAATTGTTGGGGGCCACAATGATGTAAATGTTCACCCATAAAATTTAAGGAATGGGTTAGAACGGACGGTAAGAATCTTTCTGATATAGCTATAAACTGAAGCTATGGCTTGGCACCATTGCATCTGTCATCACATATGCATTCATGGAGAGTTAGGACCTATACATCATTTGGACATCCTGACAGTGGCGTAACGAGACATTTGCAAATGGGGAGGGCAGAAGAGGTGACGAGGCATGGTATGAGGGGGCAAATGTGGGTCCTTCTGAGCCGGAGACACTGAGACAAAACGGTGGGAGTTCAGCGGGTGGGGGGGGCGGGGGAAGGGGGGGGGGACAGCAGACGGACGGAGCAGGGGCGGGAACAACCAAACCAAAAAAAGTAAAAAAGGGAGAAGAGACCTACAGGGCGTGCAAAATGGAAAAAGACAATAGACAAGAAGGTAAGAATAGATTAAAAAAACAATAGACAAAAAAGAAAAACAAATAAGATATGGCAACCACACACCCCCCCCACTCCTCCCCCCCCCCACCCCCGCCCCCCCCCCCCCTATGGTTACGCACAATGAATCCTGAGTTCATTGTAAAATAACGGCTGTTGCGAATGCTTACAAATTTAGTTCCAAATTGGGACCTAAGTCTAGGCATCCACAGGCGAATGCCCTATTTTCAGCCGAATGCCTGATCGCGAAATGCCATATATAACTATAAAAAAAAACATGCTGATTTGATCTGTGATTGAATACAATGAATTTCATCTTGAATGGTAAAAAACTTGATATTGAGGGCTAGTATGTTTCTTAGCATCGATGAATTTTGCTGGAGGGGTAACCCTAGCCATTCGAATGCCAAGGAACCATCCTACTATAGCACTTCAGACACCATCCTTTAGAACTCGAGGCTATAAGCGAATGGACTGGTGAATGGCGTAAATAAGACCTTCGCTTTTGGTAAGGGCTACCCACGGAGTATGGTACCTGCTACAGTAACAGGACTCGCCCACAGACTGGTAATGTACCATGTACATGGCGAGGGCAATATACCCCTCCCCCCCCCCCCCCCCCCCCCCCCCCCGCTTACATGCCTTTTTAGCCTACAGTACATTGGAATGACAGGATGTACATGCCCTTAACGTAATCTTACCTGTAATTCATAATTGTATTATCGTCTCATGAATCTAGCAGACGGCGTGTAGGCATACTTTCATTCGCCATGTTCGATGTCATGGGTGTTGGTTGGATTGGATCACCACGCAGAAAAAATCTCTCGTGAAGGGCCACATGTCAAGGAATACGTTTTTAGGCTATGACTAGAGAAAAGGGCTAAATCGCTGGCGCCTTTATCCCATCTTTATTTTTTCTCTCTTCACCTTGGCTCTTCTCGACGCTCTCATCTATTACTTCCCCTTTCTCGGTATCACTCTTTTCACTGTCTTCCCTCCTCCCCCTCCTCACCCCCCGCTTTCTTTGGTTGGTTGTGGATTTGGGGTGGTTCTTTTTGGCTCCCCCTCTCTGTTACCCTGAATATTCACATGTGCCCATTGACATTTAAATACATGCACCAAAACTACCATTTCGCATCAAAGATTATTACCCCACGTCCGGGGCCGAGATGCGTATTTTAATCCTCCTTGGTAGTACTTTTGAAAGGAGGGATATAAGTCACTCAGGCAGTTGATTCAAGAAAGTACATTATTTGGCAGCTTGATGTATCTCGCTCTTTCATTTGATGCTCTAAAGTTAAAGTTTCGATAGAGACCAAAGTATTAATGTTGAAAACATTTCCCCTTCATTTAATGAAAATAAATTTATAAAAAGGATATCCGTGTGGAGCTATCTGAAAATGCAGCATTAACGTGAAATATAAATGTGGGAATCGATCGTTGTTTTTTTACCCCTGTAGATAATAGTATGCATTCCAATGACGTAAATAAAATCTATGTTCCTATCTTACGGTGGACCTTGTGAAGGAGGAATAATTTTTATTTTGTTACATTTTGGCACATTCGGAACAAAGGCACGCGGTTATCACACGGCACATCATTAAAAAGCATCCTAAAGGATAAGAATACGATAAAAGCATTAACCCTCGTCTACGAAGGGGGGGGGGGCCTTCAGGTTTTTTCCCCGGCTTGCTAAAACCCTCTTTTTTGGTGCCAAATTCTTTAATGTAATTGTCAATTGACATGTTCCGCTCATTTTAATCCAAAAACAAACATCACAAGGGTTATAGGAAGATAAGGGTTGATCCCCAAGGGATCGATAGGGGGGGGGGGGTGGTACCACACCCCACCCCCGGACGGAAAAAAGTACCAACCGCCTAACACCACAACACAGGAACATCACAGACACTTGATTTTGGTACCAATAGATAGCTATGGTCCTCCTCTTTCCATTGATACCAAAATGAGTACCAACATTCCAAATATGACATTACGTAAAATGGGGACGTTAAAAAGTTCGCATGTCAGCAAACAACTGCCATTTCCATAGACACACACAGTGAAAAATTCAATTTTTTGCCAAAAAGGTTAGGAAAATCAGATTTTCATGCGGTTTTGACTTCTTGATGAAATGGACTAGTTGATATAATGACATCATTTTAGAGCTATAATAGGGTGTTTGAGTCGCTAAAATATCGAAATATCAATTTTCCACCCTATATCAGTATTTTCGTACTTTCCTCAATATATGACGTCATGGTGACGTCATAATGAGGGATGTTAGTACTTATTTTGGTTACAATGGAAAGAAGAAACTCTAAGCTATCCGTTGGTACCAAATTTACAGGAATCGGGTGTTCAGAAAGAAAATCACAGGAGGGGTGGTAACCACCCCCCCCCCCCCCTTCGGAGTTTTGTTACAAAAAATGCTCAGGTAGACGAGGTTAAGCAAAATGAAAACAAGTGTATACAATTAAAATAATCTCGTTAAATTCAAACCAACCAAAATGGCGGTGGTGGCGCTCTTCAAAATGGCAGCGCTCAAATGCCGTATGGAGAGGACATCAAAAGCCGTTGATCGGATACGTGTTAGTGTATAAGAGCTTCGCTTCGCGCGCGCGCTTATTATGCACGTTATGGTAATATTATGATTGCCTATAATGCCTAATTAGAACAATTTGCGCCATTGTGGAAGAGGAACTTGGGTGGGTGCTCGGCAACTATAGTAGTTTTCCGTTAAGGGGAAGACGTAAAGCGTTCTGGATGTTTTGTTCTTCGTATCTTGTTGAAAATCCTAATTTCAATGCAGATTGTTAATTAAACTGCTTCAGGTCAGATATTTCCGTGTTTTTTTAAGAAATTGAGTTTTTTTGTTTTTTTTAATATTATTAAACTAATGTTATTTCACGATTTTGTGAATAAACTCCCAAATCTTAATTCTTTGTATTGTGGAGAAATTATTTTCTTTACTTGAGTCGCATTATGGGTGCGGGATAAATTATCAGCTAAATAGGATTGAAGCCATCAAAGCATGAATGATATCGGCATCAATTTGAATTGAACGCCGACTTGCTGTATATATGTCGCTGGAAAAGGGCAACACTCTCCAAAGCTGTTTCTCAAAGGCTATTTTCGCCATCGTTATTACTATTTTGTTATGACTAAGGACAGGTAGAAGTACTTGAATGCGATCTCCCTTATTCCGTAAAATGATGGTAACGACAGGGATCCCCTGCATGACGTAATTAAATCATGACGTAATTGAAATTCTGTATTAGGAAATTACGAAACCTGTTACCCGACTCATTGTAACAGTAAACGTCCACTGTCGATTAGAAAAATAAAATTACCTTGTGATTGGTTTCCGAAAATACACTGCGATTATTATACAACCAACGTCACAGGAATAAGAAATAATGATTTCTAGTAGACTTAAAGGTCCATGGCCTCGGCATTCGCTATAGCCTCGTCCCCAGAAGTCCAGGTTTTACCGGAAGTGGTTGAAAATTTTGGTACACCAGAAGAAAGCTACTATTTTCTCATTACCATGTGAACAGCACGAATATGGAACTAAACCTATGTTCCTACTGATAGTTCCTTGAATGGGGCTGTCAGAGGGCGGAGCTCTGGTCCTTTTTTCTGGAAAAGCTGTATTTTAAAGAGCTCTATCTCATGATGCAGTTCAATCACGGATAGGTGGCTTAGTTTTCAAGTTGTGACCTTTAAAAGTTGAGGCCTTAAGTTTTTAATGTGCCACTGTATTTAAACAATATTCTCCACGTGGACTGTGTCATACTGACCGTTTCTTAAATGGGGACTGTCAGATGGCAGGAACTCCACTTTTTCAGGAGACTTATTCAAAGAGCTTCTCATATGAGCAGTTGAGGGTGCAGTTTAAAATTATGATCCTCCAAAATCGGACTTTCTCCTTTTCATGTAATATAAAAAAATCAGACGGAACTGTTCTAACTGACAGTCCTTTAAATGGGGCTGTCGGACGGCGGAGCTTTGTCCATTTTTCTGGAAAAGCTTGTATTTAAAAGAGCTCTATCTAAGATGCAGTCCATAGTACATATGTAGCGTAGTTTTCAAGTTATGAGCTTTGAAAGTTGACTTTTACATTTAACCATTCATGTCATTTCTTTGGGTCAAAAATACTGATTTGGTCGTGGAATAATGAAAGCTAGTACCAAAGTTACTCAAAAAGAACCTCCTGAACCAGACTTAATGTGGGCTGTACACAGATGACCTTTAGGACCCCCTAGGTGACCTTTGACCACCTAATTCATTAAAATAAAACAAAGGTTAAACAATTGATTCAATTCTCACATATGCATCGACTGATTAACTTCATACTTGGCCAGGAGAACCAATGGCCAGGAGAACCACTGGCCCAAGGCTCACATGTGGGTAAACAAAGTGACCTCTGATGACCCCTATGTGAACTTTGACCCCATTTTGTGAAAATCTTTAAAACTACATTTCTTTGGCACATAAGATGCTACGGCCACTAAAGTTACTCAAAAAGAACCAACTGGCCATGACTTAAAAATAGTGAGATGTACAAAGATTGACATTTGATGACCCCTATGTGACATTTGACCCAATTCCATTAAAATCGAACAAAGGTTAACAATTGCCCATTTCTCACATACCCATCGACTGATTAATTGCATGCTTATACTCATATGTGGTGTTAACAAAGTGATCTCTGATGACTCTTTGAACTTGACCCCATTGTGGAGAAAATCAAACACCAAAGTCTCTCAACAAAAAACATGGGCAAAATTCTAACCATCAAACTACGACTCCGTTGACAAACCGTGATGGCAGGCGACACAGGCTTTTCGGGAACGATGTATTTTTACCTTTTTTACCTTAAATAGAGGAATATATTCTTCCTATTATTCAAAATGTGCACACATCTTAGAAGCTTGGCCCAAATTTATCCAATATCGTTGTGAATGTTTCTATTGATACTTTGGCATAAGCTAATGCAGTGACATTTTTATGATGATTCTGTAACTACAACATTTTTGAAAACCGTAAAGGATGAATGGAATTTCACAATGAGTAGATTAGTTGCAGCAACTTGCCTGAAAAAATGTTCATTTTGGTTGAGTTTTGGTTCTCGAGTGGTCAGAACAATAAGTCAGCAAAACAGAGCAAAATGTTTTCTTGAGGCATGAATCCCCAAAGCCCATATTGAGCAGATCGTGGCCTACCCCATCCCTGACACAAGACAGAAAACTTGGTTTTGCACAACTTGACAGACTTGTCCATGGGTATTTCAGGATGGAATGATAAGTACACAAATTATTTTGGCAACCGGCTTTTCAAATCTGAAATCATAGCATGCAAGTGAGGTTGACTTTTACCATTGAGATCAAAGTCAACACACTTCAAGTGAAGATCCAAGTCCAATGAATCGCGTGATAACCTGAGGTCCATGGCAGTCCCCAGTCAACTCCAAGTCAAAGTCATCAAAAGTTTCAATCATTGCTAATTTCCCACCTGTCAAACTGAGTCTCGATACTATTAAATAATCGTAGAGCCTCAGCAAACCATGGTGCTCTTGTTTAAAATTGACCCCTGTCGAAGCTAATTTAAACCTTTTACCTACAATAATGGTTTTCAGCAAAATAGTACTATTGATGTCACCTCGGGCCATAGTTTTAACCAGAGTCTCTCATATGGCATTATAAATTTGTATACTATACTTTTTTTTAATCCTTGGGGTGCGTCGGAATAACGACATTTTGGTATGCAATTCAACAACATTGGAGCCCTTTCAATTTTGATCCCAATATAACTCTTTTGCCATCCCTATCTTCGCTCAAGCTACCCTTCACATGGCCATCATCATTGTTGTGTATGTCCATAGTAATGAGGTAGCCCTGAATAAATCCCCCCTCCCCCCGAAGTACCAACAAGCCTGGCTCACCCACTAATTACATGCAAATTCAATACATTCGTATCCCCTTTGGCTTGCAAGCAAGGGACTTTCAATAACACCGTCTGCATGTGTGTGTTTGTGTCCAATTTGATTCAGCAATATTAGCACATTTTTGAAGAGCCGCCCCTCAATTTTCAAATTTGATATTTTTGCACAGTTACGTTTGTACTTGTCTAGGAAACTATACCTGCTGCGAATGAGAATGCTACAAAATGCGTATTTATCACAGAAAATAAGCGATTTTGTAATTAAATTGGGATCCCAGATCGTGGACTTAACGGCAGAGCGTGAAATTCGACGTTATGTCCCGTCCATGATGAAATAGTGCCACCTCGAGAAAGTAACCTGTAACTGGCTTTCCTGAACTATTCAAACACAATGGAAGCGTAACACTAACATTACGCTATTTCCCGGCTATTTTCACATTGGAATGCCGTTTCCATCAGCCGTTGTATTATTATCGTGGATCCCCGATAATATTATTCTAGTACAAATTCCTTCGTTTGTGACACATAGACATTTTTCGAGCTTAAAACTTCACGGTATAGTTACTAGCCATTACTAATGTAATCTTTAAAATCCTCCAAATTTTTTGAAAAATTGGGGGCGCTCTTCAAAAAATTGTGCTAATATTGCTTTAAAACTTTTAATTAGGTTTTTCAATGTAGTATCTTTCCTCCTGAATGGTTAGGTTTTCATTTTCAATACTTCAACAGTAGTCCCTTTAAACCCAGAACAGATGAATGCTTGCAATACAAAAAAACTTCAAAAAACAAGACAGTCCACAATTTTCACGATCACTTAACTTTCACAATCCCCGAAATTGATTCCTCTTGCACAATTGGTCATTTGTTTGCAAGTAGACGCTGCAAACTAAACACCTAAACGACTTGTTGCAAAACCATGCATCACACTCTTGCAGGTTTAATGTTTTAAATAAGAAACCAGACTGTTGCGTATGAGCCATTCACATTTCCAGTTCGATATCCCCATGGCAAAACTGTGCAAGAACGAATAACCTTCAGATTTTGCAGTTTTTAACCAGTATAGCGCTAGCATCGCAGGGTTATAGCTGTGACGCACGAGGAATTTAGTAGTCCCAATTCTGTGTGTATTTTGTATATCAGGAGCTACATTTCTTATTGTATATTGCGAAATTTTGGAAGTAGGTAGGGGAGAGCCCGCGCCCGAGTCAGGGACGTATAAGCGCTCTCCCCAATCGGGGTGTAATATGTCCGTTTGGAGCCGTTTTTTTACAGTCAAGTCCAGAAATTTTAGCTTGAAAGTCATCGGCCTTGTGTGCATATTTCCTATGTGGATGGCAAAAGCAGACCATTGAGGCAAAGGATTTACAGTGTGCAACTCTATGCTCAAAGAAAGGGCCTTCTTGATCATCCTGGTATTTGTCCTTCAAGTTAACCATTTCACTAATTAGATTGACAGTTTACTACCACTTTTTAGCACTTTAGGCATTTGACTTACTTAACAGGTCCATGGGTCACACTCACTCTACCGGGTCTGGAAGAGAAATTTTGCACAAACTATTGTTAACTATCTATAGTTTAAAATTGCCAATAGGCCTTCTTCTAATAACATAAATGTTAACTTAAAATGTTTATTAATTTAATATGTCTCATTTTAGAACTCAAGCTTTAGCCTTTTACCACAATCATTTCCGCCACATTCTATGTGAAAATTAAAGAACTGCAAATTGTTATCTGGTTGGAATGGTATCATACCAAGGACAAAATGAATTGATCTTGTACATATTTGCTAATCTAGAGAGAGATCAGCCAAGACACCCTGGTTCCAATACTTTGTAGCTGGTAATCACTTGGCAGTAAATTATGCTTATCTAGCTAAATTATGTATGTTATAACTTCAATTAGCATTCTCCAATTCACAGTTGTTACGTTCGCGTCTTCTGCTATCCTCGCTTCTGTCCGTCAATCTGCCCCACCCCTTTCATCCCCAGAGTAAACTTGACCCTGGGACTCGACCATACTTGGTTTTTCAACTTTTAACTTTCAACTAGCAGTGGTTATTCAAGTAATTTTCAACCTTCTTAGGACTCTTAGTTGTTGGACTTATTAGCTGAACAATACTGTAGTCAGAAAAAGTATGTAGGGCATACCTTTCCTCAACAACATTTGTGTGCGTGCGCATTAAGAAACATAATTTATTTTTGAAACATTATGAATATCGTTAGATCTTATTTGATGTGGCATAATTTGGAAAGACAAGCGATTTTTACTATAAGCCTATTTAAGAGTCATTGGTCTTTTCACACTATATTTTAATTTCGGCATAGCTCAAAAACACAATTTCTACTACCTATTTTTGATTTTTCACTTGATGTTTGGAGAAGTTTAATGAAACTGTGGTGATGTTTTTTTTTTTTTTTTTTTTTGTACCCAACTTTGTAAGTCTCCTGGCCTAGAGTAAGACCAATGTTTACCATTTTACAAAAGTCAATTCTGTTTGTTGTTCCATTTTACAAAAACTGATTCTTCACACCCTGATTTTCTGTTAACATGACAAAACAAATGATAATGACCATATTCACAGTCCTCAACGTACCTGTGGAAGATTATCAGTAATAGAGGTCAAGAGTACTTCACAAAAGTTGGCCTTCATGCCAGACTCTCCTGTGTTCACTAAACATCTCAAGAATTACAACAGACAATTTGAACAGAACAACTGGTATTTGAAAGCTAAGACTGTCCTTTTTTGAAGGTGGATAAGATCATGTCACAACTATATTTTGTAATTGCCAAAGAGGGCACTTTTTCAACTTATACATTTTTTTGGGACAGGCTTGTAGATACCTGCTTGTATCATAATTAACAGGGTTACATCACGTTGAGCTCCTCGTTTTACCTTGACCCCCTGATGACTCAGAAACCTACAAAATAAGACCATTCACCATCTATATACGTCACTTCTTTTGTTGCCTGCGAATCATTCCTGCGAATCGTTTATGGCCCATAGTATTAAAACCTCTAACAGAATACAATTGCCAGTGTGTAACATTCAGGTCGACCGAATAAAAAAATTTCACGATAACCAGGCGCTACACTGTTTACAAACATTGCTGTTAACTGGTCTAATTAGCATCACACGAACCCACTCGTCAAGGTTCGTCATCCACACACACTTGCGTTACTTACCACTTCCCACTTGACACCCTTGGACCTTAATGACAACCCTTGGACCTTAAATGACCCCTAATTACCTTATCATTACCTTTGAAAAATATTTCGCATCAATCATTCCCACCCTAAGAATCATATCCTTACAAACAAGATCACCATCTATTCATTTACCTTGAATGACCCCATGGCCTCATCATGACATAAAAAACAATCAACCCTACTTAACCTCAAAGTTCAAGTCCATATACCGTGTTCCATGTGGATCACCTTTCACCATAAATGACCCCTAACGACCTATGAAACGTATGAAGAAGTGGCATAAAACAATTCAGAACCCTAGTAAGCATCAGCATCATTGATGCTTCTTCGTTTATAAATATTATGCCACATTATGCTCTAAAGTCTATGTTTCTGTAAGGAAACTAGTAATGTCATCATTTAGTGTGAAAAACGCATGCAAACTCCGACCATTCCTACCTCTTTTTATCGCAAAAATGGTTTTCGAAAATGTTCTGTGGAAATGCCATTTTTGCAGGCTCATGGACTTTATGACGTCACTATGTGACGCCACCTCAGTTGTTGGACTGATTTTGTACTTATTTTGATATCAATGGAAAGAAGAGGATCAAAGCTATTCACTGGTATCAAAATTAAGCATCGGTTGGCATTTATAACAATTCTCGAGGGGTACCACCCGTTATCCTGCCTTTCAATAACTCATAGTAAATTGAAATCACAATTTTAAGAAAAAGAAAATGGCATTTTAATGGGGATTTTACATGGGGCTCAATGTAAAAAAGAGCTAGTTTTGGCTTATTCTCATCTATGAAGTGGGTTAAAGGTTCAAATATGATTTGAAATAAAAGATGGCAAGGCGTCAGCAAAAATTAAGTTTAAAAAAAAGGTCAATCTGATGACGTATCATTTTTCGTCCATATGCTATACTCTAAAATATATTTTGGAATAAAACATTCATATCTTGCTCAGTACATCCAATGCATATAAAATAAGTAAAAGATGGTTAAAGGTGCAGGTAATGTTTGTCAGAGCAAATAGCTCTTTTTATGCCCAAAAAAAAGTAAAATCAAAATTGAGAAAATCGCCGTTAAACTTTTTGGTTTGTAAATAAGTCAATGGGGAAAATATATTTAAAAAGATATAATAATGATAATATTTGCAAATGAGTGAGATAATAACAAATATATTATCGGGCATCCGAATATGGCAAGAAAAAAATAATTGAAAATTTACTATTTTTTCATCCAAAATTTTATTGCCGTCATAAATGACATCTCGGGGCTATGCCTCCCAATTTTTTAAAAGGTACATCATTTTTCTGGTTTACTAGACCATATAGAATACAACCATGGTCAAGTCGGAGGATCCGGGGAGGGGGATGCACGGTAAACGGGGGACAGCTTACGGGCTATATCTGGCGATTAGTTCAGCCAAAGTTGTGATTGTAAGTTTTGCAATGTTTTCTTCAACTTACATGTATTTTAAAGGAAATGACAGTTGCTCCATCATGTTGAAATACATCAACTACGATGAAAGAAAGGTGGACTCAAGACACTATTAAAACGTTATAAAACTTATTGTGATTTGTGGGGAATCACCCCAGACCAATTAGGTTTGGATTATTTTTACCGAGTCTATCCCTATCAGCTAGAAAAGTTTCGGGCAGGATTCTAAAAAAAACAAAATGGGTGTTGGGTTTTTTGCCCGAACCGAAGGGGTCAAATTTCGTTTTTTTAAGCTCCGCATTTTTTTATGAGTGTGGTTCGCCCAGGCCAGGAGGCCCTATTTGGGTTACTGAAGGTGGAACTCTTTCCCAACTCACTCTCGGAACCCAGTTTGTTAGTGCTGTGTGTCTCAGTTCCTTACGGGTAGGGGGGGGGGGAAGAGATTCGATGGATTAGGAAAAATTTCCTTTTAGTGATTTCCTCTTTTTTTGAAAATCTTTAGTGCTTTAAATTAAAAGCTTTTCTATATTCAGCAAATATTGGCATTTTACTTGATTTGACCATATGATTTTCCTTTTTCCTCTTGTGGTTACGTGGCCTCTCAACAGCCATGATTAGAACTTACTTCCAAATGTCGATAGTCGGCAAATCACAAAACCAGTACAAAACTATTGCCCAAACTAATCCAACATTGGATTTTCATTTTTACTTTTCCAACTGCTGGGGGGGGCGGGGGGGCTCACATACCGAATCCCCCGTAGACATACTCCGTAACACCCACAATCCAGTCTATAGAAGTATATAGGTTTAAGATGGTTAATTTAATTCCGAATAATAGTAGCAAAAATACACAAATAAAAATGTTACTCCAAAATGGCCAAAAGTCGGGTTCAATTCTAATTTCACCCTCAGACATCATGCAGAAAAAGAGTGGCCTTTTTGCGTAAAGTGGATCAAACACCCAAAAAGTTCCTTTTGGAGGGGACATTTTGAACGTTAATCACCAAGACTTTCTTGTCAAAATTTCTCTAAATTATGGACATGTTTATCAAAAATTCAGCAAAAAGTTGGCCTTTTGCCCCTTTTGTGGATTTTGTTTTTTTTTTGGGGGGGGGCGACTGCACCGCGTACGCGATGGATATCTGCAGCCTAGCCTGCACGTGTAACACCTACGATTCACATTATAGGAAAGTGGGTTGGGTGGTTAGGTGATGGAAAATATATTCAAATGATAGTCGCACACACAAAATCAGTTTTCACCAAACAAATTTTTGCACCAAATGGCAACATTTGCGTTTCAATGTAATTGTCACAATCATTATTTTGACCATTCTGGACAGAAATGGTTCAATTGGGTTTAAGGCAATGGTCATTCAAAACACAAATGAGCCGAAAGAAAACACATGGAACCATACAAAACATTTTGTTTAAAGAAACCTCCCGAAGTGTCACGTTGTTTTTTAAAAAAATCATGCTTTTGTCCATTTTTAGAAATAATGGCAATGTTCAACAACATTTACGCAAAAAGGAGCCGAGAAAACTGGGAACCATTCAGAAGAAAAACCATCCGGCCGGCAAACTATTCAAGTGTCCACTTGTCTTTAAAAACAGTATTTTGACCATTTGACCAAAATAAATGCTCATCAACCATCGAAACACATAGAGAGGCCAAAACACGGGAACCATCCAAAAAACCTTCCGGAAAACTTCAAAGTGTCTCACTTTTGTTTGTAAAGAAATCATTATTTTGACCATTCTAGACAGAAATGCCCAATTTGGGTTCCAGGTAATGGTCACCATGAAGGAACAGAAGGAGCCGAAAACACATGGAACCATCCAAAAAACCTTCAGCGCGGGTGGGGGGGGGACGCTCTATCATTTTGGGCATTGGGGATTCCAAACGGTTATTTGATTTGAGGAACTGCTAAGTGCATTTATTGTGACATACAACAAATCGGCTTCTTAAACCTTCGTTCCAAAGATTAGTAATATCATGAAATTTAAGAAAAAAATGATTGGTTAGTGGATTTACTTCCTGCCAAAAAACAGTGGAATTTCACTAACGGTCATTTGGATTTAATCATTCTTGGACAGGCCTAGCTTTAGTCAGCCGTGTGTTTTTTTTGACCGTTTGATAGAAGTAAAGAGCGCCGCCTACGTACGTCTTTGAATATGACTAGCATTCGGCGTACTCGGAGGTTGATGTTGATCTGTTGCTGTTACTTGGTTGGCACGTCCCCCCCCGACCTTCCGGAAACTTCCAAAGTGTCACTTTTGTTTACAAATCATTAGTTTGACAATTTGGGTTCAGGCAATGCCCCATTAAAAACGTTGTTTTTAGACGCACGGCCTACCATATAATCATGAGAAATCCCGCATTTGTATGCCTGCGCCCGCGCCCGAGCAGATACAAGAAGCCACAATGGAATGGACCAGATGTAAAAGAACGTGAAGTGTGTTCTGCGGACTGATTATTGAATATCGTTAACTCCATTGTTCGCGTTCTTTGAGCATGTTGAGGTTGTGTATATCCATTGGTCACTGTAATTCTAGAAAAATCAATGTGTGGGACATGTTATAATTTTCTAAATCATGTGCACTCTTTCATGTGGCGACACACATTTCTGGTTTTTAAAATATAGTGTTTTAATTTTAGTGAGCAAAAAAGTAATCCCCAGGGCCCTAGCACGAAAATATATTTAAAAGACCAAACAGTATCAGATCTCAGCTTGCAAATTCCATTCCGTTTCAAGATCTGACAAAAACCTGCCGGTTTATGGTAGCCACCAATTTAGCCAAGTACTGAATATTAGCGTGCACTATACAGAATCGCGGCTAGCATCAACAAACCGCATTTCAGTCTCACGGTACCTGGGGGCCTGTGTGTACAAGTGTCGCTCAGTAGATAACACGATACACCAAAGGAGTGTACAATCGGTACGACCAAGGTTTTTTCAACTACGTTCACCGACCAAGGGGGGGGGGGGGGTTACCCCACCTGATTTTTCGTAGTTAAAGGGACAAACATCTTGTTTTGTATCAGTGAGAGCTACCAATGTCCTTTCAAATTTATAACGTTATTTGTAAGCAAATCTCCAAAATCAGGGATTTTCGACGTTTTGCCATTCCATGCAAGCAAAATTAGTATCTATTGGCAATTATGTTTGTAAAGATAAGCAAAGACACATTTGTTCTCTAAAAAATAAGGAACTTGAAAAAATACAAAGCTGCAGTATTACTTACAGTAGCATCAGACGTAACATAAGTACCATTGCTTGACGTTTTGCAAAATAAATTTTGCACCCCCCCCCCCCCCCACCTTTCGACTTTGACGGGCCACCCTGATTCCATTGAAGATGGACTTCCATTTTTTTCGCTAAAATGATCGCAAAGGATGAACGTACAATTACATAAAAAAAAAGCATTAGATATATACGTTTACCCGTTTTTGTGCAAACAGGTAATTCATCCATTTAGGACGGTGGTCCCCCCCCCCCGGTCGGGACGAGGTTAAGATAGGGGACCAAACGCCTCTGTACCGGTCAAGGCTCTGATTAGGTGTCTTTCCAACACGTTCTTGGCCAACAACATAAGCCGGAAAAAAACGAAGTGGCTCGTGGGTCCCTTCGGGCCAACGCTCTCTCATAGGCATCCATTGTTGACCTGTCCTTCGATCGCAATCGTGTGGGACCCTGGAACGAAACGCATTAAAATTTAAAGGGAGCGGCTCAGCGATATTTACAGGTGATTATGTCAGTATTTAAATCCGTGGCAGTTTCGTCAAAAATGATTTTATTGGCTAACTTTGTCAATTTGGGGTGCTGATTTCAAAAAAGTTAGGTGTCATTTTTTTTCAACCATGCCTTCAGTCGCCATTTTGAATTGTTAAAATGGCCGCCATTTTCATATTTGTCGTATATCTCGGCCTATGAGCAACTTAGAGGAGTGAAAATGGTGGCAATACCCATGTTTGTGATACCAGGGATTCCACTGAAAACATCGCCTTACTTCTAACTGATTTGGTTTGGCTGCCATCTTGAATTCAAAATGGCCCCATTTAAAATTTAATTTAAAATTATGTTATAGCCTATATATATCTCGGCTTATGAGCAACTTAGAATAGTGAAAAGATGGCAATACCCATGTTTGTGATATCAGGGATTCCAATAAAAGCATTGCCTTATATGTATCTAATTTGGGTTAGCTGCCATCTTGAATTTCAAAAGGCTGCCATTTCAATTATATGTTGTCCAATTTGTTCTATTTATTGGCTTTTGAGCAACGTAAAAAAGTAAAAATGGTGGTCATACCAATGTTTGTGATACCAGGGATTCCACTGAAAACATCGCCTTAATTCTAACTGATTTGGTTTGGCTGCCATCTTGAATTCAAAATGGCACCATTAAAATTATGTTATAGCCTATATATATCTCGGCTTATGAGCAACTTAGAATAGTGAAAAGATGGCAATACCCATGTTTGTGATATCAGGGATTCCAATAAAAGCATTGCCTTATATGTATCTAATTTGGTTTAGCTGCCATCTTGAATTCAAAATGGCCAGCATTTAAAAATTAGTTATAGCATTATATATATCTCGGCTTATGAGCAACTTAGAATAGTGAAAAGATGGCAATACCCATGTTTGTGATATCAGGGATTCCAATAAAAGCATTGCCTTATATGTATCTAATTTGGTTTAGCTGCCATCTTGAATTTCAAAAGGCTGCACATTTTTCAATTATATGTTGTCCAATTTGTTCTATTTATTGGCTTTTGAGAAAGTAAAACACGTTAAAACAATGGTGGTCATACCAATGTTTGTGATACCAGGGACTCTATTAAAAGCATTGCCTTACTTGGAACTAATTGGGTTTGGGCGCGTTTTAATTCACAATGGCCGCCATGTAAACAATTCTTGCTGTTTATGAAGCGGGGGTAAACAACTCGAAACCCTGAAATTGTCACAGCGGATGATTCCACTCATGCAGGCGAACATTTTAACCGCTTTGCCAACCTTGTGGAATTTTGAAAATGGTTCTATTTAAGTGTTACTCTGTGCATATTCTGTGCATCTGCTTATAATGTAAGCGTCGAGACAGTCCAGTTCAAGGTTATATCATGGATACCAGACAGAAGACAAAAAGCAAGTGCATCATATTCTTAAAAGTAAAAGGATCAAAACCTTTGACATTAAAACCACAGAGAAAGAGCCTGGAGAATGTCAGAGACTATGCAACAAAACGTGCGTCATGTGGGGAAACAGACTTTTCTCCATTGTGTGATAGGATTGCAAATATTACGGAAGAAGAATACGCCCAGTCAACTCGTGATACCATACGGGATGTACAAAAAGTTGTAACATACTGAAAAGGAGAGCTGAAAAAAGATTCAGGGAAGCTTAATTACTGTCGAAGACAGTAGTGCCTCCAAAGAAAGGGCGCCCCTCAAGATCAGATTCACCATCGTGCAGTACAGAGGGTATGGACAAACGGCCTCTTAAAACGATCTACATGTAGTAGCTCTTCGCGCATTAAAAGCTGCGTGTTTCAGTGCCCCAATGCAAGTAGTGGTGGACTCCATCGTGCCGAAAGCGATGCTATGGGTAGCATCGGGCAAATGAAAGTGATCACGTTGTAAGTGAAAAACTACTTGGAATGTCTGTTAGCGACCTTCGAGAGAACCAAAATGAAGAAGAAGATGTGAAATGTATCGCAAAGGCAGCTTCCATTATAAGAAAACAGCTTCCAAAAAATTCCCAATGGAAGTTCATAGGATCTCAATCGCTGCAGGAAATTGAATCTCCACCGATGCTAATTGCTTCCTCCGATGGCTTCTTCTTGGTACCAAAGGCAGAGACGTTAAAGGAAAACGTCACGAAGCTTCAAAAAAGTCAGTAAATCTTGTGTGTCAACAGATACTGCAACAACTTCAAAACGACGTCAGACAACTTATCAACCTTTAAGAGATACTGGATTCAGAAACCGTATTGAAACACCTCTTTCGGTTGTGGATTGGCGCTCACAGTTCACAAGAAAACTAGAAGTAAGGATCTGTGAAATGTGTCTTTTGCACAGATGCAGATCGGAGTACATACGACAAAGTTGTCAGCATAGAGAAGCGTATGGCTTGTGGAGTTGCTGATAGATTTATAAAGACGGACCGGTGGGTTTGTTTTGCCATCCTTTCTTGTGAAAGGAAATTCTGTTACTTGCAGCAGGATAATATCGACTTTTTAGAGAACACTGCTGATGCGTCAGGAACACTCTTCATTGGTATGATGCAAGTATAAATCAGAACAAGGACACTAATGATGATGAGGACTCAACCAAGAGGAGATGGTTGTTAACCCTTTGTATTCCAGATGAAATTGACTCAGGGATGTTGCACCCAAATTACAAAAAGCAACCATCAGTTGAAGCCAAACCAGTAACCGTGGACAAGTTTGAATTCACTCCTATGATCATATTGTCAGAAAATAAGAGATGTGTGACAGAGCTTGGTTTATGACATCGTGTGTCATAGAGATTCATAGAGATAGGAGTCAATTACTCTCGAACGTTAACCCTGGAGAACAGTCTGGCCGCGGTTTAGAAGACGACTCTGATGAGCAGCATGCAATGCAAATCTCTGCTCCAGAGCAATCATCTGAAGTGCAGTCTACAGCTTCGGAACACTTTGATTGAGCTGCTGCAATGCAAACTTCTGCTACAGAGCAATCAACTGAAGTGCAGTCTACACTTCCAGAAGACTCCGGTATGGTTGGAGGGCAGAATGCAATGCAATCTCTTCCTCAGAGCAATCAACAGAAGTGCAGTTACAGCTCAGACACGGTGATGGGCTTCATGCAATGCAAATCTCTGCTCCAGAGCAATCATCTGAAGTGCAGTCTACATGATTCCAGAAGACTCAGATAAGCCTTGTATACAATGCAATCTTCTGCTCCAGAGCAAGAATCTGAAAGTGCAGTCTACCAGCTTTGGAACACTTTGATGAGCGCATGCAATGCAAATTCTGCTACAGAGCAAGCAATCAACTGAAGTGCAGCTACTGTCCACGAAGACTCCGATAAGCAGCATACAATGCACTCTTCGCTCCAGGCACTCATCTGAAGTGCAGTTACAGCTCAGAAGAACAATTGATGAGCTTGCATGCCAATACAAACTTCGCCCTCCAGGAGACAAATCAACTGAAGTGCAGTCTACAGTTCCAGAAGACTCCAATAAGCAGCATTACAATGCAATTTCTTATACAAAGCAATCAACAGAAGTTGCAGCTACTGTTCCAGAAGGACTCCCATAAGCAGCATTGCATGGCAATCGTTCTTCTACAAAGAAATCAACAGTAAGTGCAGTCTACTGTTCACAAAGGACTCCATAAAGCAGCATGCAATGCAATCTTCTGCTCCAGCGCAATCAAAAGCAGTGCAAGTCTACAGCTTCAGAAAGAACACGTTGATGGGCTTCATTGCAATGCAACTTCTGCTACAGAGCAATCAACCGGAGTGCAGTCTACTGTTACAGAAGACTCCGATAAGCAGGCATGCAATGCACTCGTCTGCTCCAGAGCAATAAACAGAAAGTGAGTCTACAGCCCAAGAACACGTTGAGTTCTCATGGGACCTCACATTATCGTGGGTGGGGGTTGTAGTGCTCAGTGACCTGAAGAGCTATGCCGTCCAGAGAGTATTCTACTCTGGCTAGGGCCACCCAAGGCGGAAGGTCAACAGCGTAGAAGCCAAGACGAAGTAGATCCCCTGACGTCCTCCTGGGGCTCGTTTACCCCAAACTCGCTGCGCATAAACTCATACGTGTATAATTAACTCTGGTATGCTACAACAGACCTTTCCGTCCCAGTACACAGTGCTTTGGACAAATTGGTACACTCAGGCAGACCATAAGTATGGCACGTAGATTTACGCACTGGTTTCGGGAACGGACCCAAGGTTGGAGTAGGCTATGGGGTGATAACCCCTTCCTGTAATGTAAAAAACATGATATTACGGAAACCAGACAGCACTCTAAACGATAGTTCACAACCAGGTCTTGATTGCAGGAATGCCAGGTCCCGGAGGATGATAACATTACACTTCCTTGATGACCGGAGCAAGATGCTGTTGGGGGCCAAACGGAAAGAAACTAATCAACCGACGGACTCAGTAGTCCACTGACCAAGCCAAAAGTATTGTCAATATTGGCAATTGGGAATGTATGAACAATGTACTCCATTGGTAAACTGCACAAATAGCACAGGTAATGAACGTACTACAAGATGTGGTTCTTGGGGATCAGCGAATGCAGGTGGACCGGGTTTTTGGAAAAAAAACAACAACTAACAACTGGTTGAAATCGTCACTTATTTCTGGCCAGAGGAAGATGGATACACCGAGAAGGAGTTGGAATATGATTGATGTCAAAAAAGGAAAAATGGAAGGCCAAAAACAACTTGGCGTAGAACTGTGGAAAAGGAAAGAAAGATCTGAGATGGCAATCATGCAATGAAGCACGAGTTAATGACAAGAACAGAGCACACGGTGGATGGAAAAAGAGTGTGGCACGACCGAGGATAGGTAGAGTAAAAAAAAAAAAAAAAAAAGTAGAGTAGAGAGGTATAAAACAGAGTTATGGCTTCAAAAATCGATTTTTTAGAGAAACTCCTGTGCAAAAAGCCCCCTCCTTCTTTCACCCCACTTCCACAGCAAACACATCTTACCACCCTTTACCCCCAAACCATACAACCCACAGTAATCCCTGTAAACAAGTCCCTAGATTACCTCATGCACAGAAACCCCCATACACCCCATACCCCCACATAAAAACCACAGCACAATCCCTCTTATAATAACCCATAGATACCTCCATCACAACAACTCGTTAAACCTGCTCTTACTCCCCATTTGTTTTTGTTGGCCAAACAAAAATTGATTTATAAAAAAAATTGATATACAAAAACATGGCAGCGACAAAAATTTGGAAATTTCGCCCGAAGAGTTCGATCAAAAACTCTGCGAGGACCAGCAACCAGAATCCCAAGAATTCTCAAATTTGCAGCTACATGATCCAGACACCAAAAAGATTGAAACCTCCGACGGTCGCCAATCCACCATATCATTTTCTCTCTGAGGTGAAAAAAGTTGGGGCCAAAGCGCTACGAACCAAGAAATAGAAAAACTCAAGAACCACCCCTTTAGGTTAGACCTAAAGGCATGCGACCAAAATCAAGAATGGATTCATGCTACACGACTTTTGATCTAGTCAAACCCAAGATGGCGAATCCAAGGAAAGAAGGTGAAACCAAAGAAGTAAAATACCAACACACGATATAAAAATATCCCAGGCTGGATAAAACTCCAGCCGGGAATTTTTCTTTCTAAAAAAAACCACCGGTCCATATACTTAGCTCAGCACACAATTGCTTCATTGCTTCATCCATGTGGTATACTCATTTTTGGGTACTTGTTAAGGTGATTGATCTATATATGACCCTCGTGGACGGAACCTGTATATATATATTCTATGGTGTGTAGTGGTAAATGAGCTGGGTTGCCAGTTATGTTGCCAGTATACCTAAATCAGGGTGAGGAATTGCATGCAAGAGGCGGGCGGTATTGAGTAATTGTTGTTGGTCGCTTAAATAAGACATTTCCAGCCACCGTTCCACTCATAGCAAATTACCCCAACATTCCTGAGTGCCCCGTTTTTTTTTTAGTTTTTTTTTCCAGAAATGTTTGAAAAACAAAATTGGAAGAAATATGGTATGCGATGCAAAAATTTGGCAGATTTTTTTTTTTTTTAGAATTTTTTTGAATAGTGTTGACGTGGGTTTGATGTTAAACACGTGTGGGAGATAGGGGGATTAGACTGTATCAGGTAGGGGAAGGTGATAGGGCTCTAGAATTTTTTTTTTCTGGGAGGTAGTTTGTGGGGGTCGGGAGAGGTGTTTCTAGAATAAAATTTTTTCGGCGTTGTTTTAAAAAAAGGAAAAGATTCCTATAACGATGCATTCAACTTTGTCTATAGGAGCGGTAGTTGGATGGAATTTTCTGGATGTATCAGTAGAGGAATTACACGCAAAATTGGGGTCAAGAGGTCAAAGGGGTCATTGACACTTATTTTTTTCTCCAAGGGAAATTCAAAAAATTGAATTAGACAGGTTTAATGAGGTTTGTATTTAGCCGAAATTTTTTGAGATGCCAAAATGCGAAGGTCATGCACTTTTTAAATAAAATCCTAAACAAAAATGTCTTTAAAAAAAGATTGTGCGAGTGAATAACTGAGTGCCATTGCAAAAAGTGTAAAAAAACAGATTCGAGCAAAACCATGTGAAAAAAGGTTTTAGACAAGTGAATTAATGCCATCAAACGTCTGTTCGAAGACCCCCCGCGTTCGTAAGAAGCAAAACCACCTATTTGAAAGGAAGAAAAGGAAATGCACGAATATGTCAAAAATTCCTTTATTGATTCAAGGCTGCACATGCGCTTTGTATAATCCTGGTAGAAATCTGCCATAAAATTACTTGGTTTGCGTTTTATTGTCGAATGAGGATTTTATAGGAATGTACCTTCCGCGCAGTTCGAGGACATCCCAGGAGCGAGGGAAATTACGTTTTTGTAAAAAAATAAGTCGCAATAGCGTGTCAGAGTTTGGTAAACAAATTCAACATAACAGCGGTACGTATGTGAAAACTGCGGAGTAGAAAAAGACCACCTGAAATAGAACTCGATTGGGATTTTTATAGATCACATACATTAAGACGACCACGCAAACCAAGGCCTGGGGAAACATTGGGATTGGTCTGATTAAAAATATCTGTGCCAAATAGCCTACGCCTAGAGTGCCTAACACCGCCAACAACTATTTCAATTTTTTCGATCGATTCAGTCTGATATTCATCCAGGGTAATCTCTCAGCTGCGGTTCTTGGTAGAGCATCCAATCGAATTCCTGTGATTTTGTAATATTATCTCATTGGCCATCATCAAAGTCTTCAAAAAGTCTTTCGCTGACCCTGCCTCTGTAGCTGCTGTTATTGTAGTTCGATTCTCTGTTAGTCTAGATTGGTTCCAAGGAAATCGCGATCTCTTTGGAGATTTTCCATCGACAAATTATGAGTTACGCTCGCGGAGCTTGCAATCGAATTTCTGAACAAAAAAATTGCCTTCCAGTAATAAAGCTAAGGCATTTGCTAAACAGCCGATCCAACATCATAAAATTCCTGCAGCCATTCGTATTGTCAGCAAAAAAATCTCGTTTAAAATTTGATTTAAAAAAAATATAGACATAAGAAAAATCAAGATGGTTGGTTGCATTGCACAACATCCGGTTTTCAAAAACTACGGAGCGAAAGAGAGATGGTTCTGTTTGAATTTGAAGGCGATGCATGTTTTGAATCCTTCCTTGCAAAGTTAGGGTATAAACAAGTAATGTTTGTTTGAATAGTAAACAAACCAAGTCATTATTTTTACACGGTTTGGTTTTTGAGTGTTTAACAGGTGATATCCCACCTGAACTTCAATAGTTAGGTTCAAGTTGACCATATTGACAACTGTAAAGCTAATAATCACATAGGCAATTTTCAGCTGCTAACTCCATCAGAAAACTGTCAAAAAAGAGTAGCTTGTAAAAAGAAAAGACAACCAATTTCAGTTGTTTCTATATGCTTAGAAACTGGTGAAAGAGAAACATTTTATAGCATGTCAGCAGCTGCGCAGAAGTTGGGTATAAACTCAGGTACTATTTCAAACATTGTGAGAAAAAAATATGGTCTAGTATCCGCAGAATCAAAAACAAATGGTTTTAGATTTACGTTTGAAAAACATAATAAAAAAATTCTCTTGAGAAACTTAGTCTCAAGAGAATTTTTTTATTGTTTATTAAGCTTTGCTTACTACATTTATTTTAGCCGTCAATGATATTTTCAGGTAAATATCCTTGTTTTACAAGCCAATCTTTAATCCACGTGGCACTAAAAACGCTTAATGTTAGTTTACCAAATTCTTCAATGTCCATTTTGTTAAGGTCTGCTGGCTTAATTTTCAAAAACCGTCGCATTATCCACGAGTTCACAGTCATCAAGCTGACGATTGTCCCCGCTTTGTATGCTGAATTTACGAGCATGTTCACGTTTGGATTATCGCCCATCTTTCCTTTTATTTATGCTAGAAATCATCGAATTGAATATTATTTTTTTCTTTTGGATTTTGCTGTGGAAGCGGAGATGGAGGTGAAGGTGGTCTGAAGATGAAGTTGTCCATTTTTGATAACCAAATGCTGTTAATCCACCAACAATAACAAACCCTCCAACAAGAAGAGGAACAGAGGTTGACCAAGATAATTTTTCCCACCTTTCAGCTTTTTGCGACTCTTCGAAGGCTTTCATCTTTGCGAGTCTTTCTTTGTTTTTGGCGGCCAGCGCCTTTCCAGCCGCCCCTTTTTTTGGATCTTTTACTTTTTTGGACGGGGGTACTGTCACTTTCGCTGGTGGTTTTGGTTTTATGGGAGCTGGTTTTTCTTTTTCTGCTTTTTTGGGAGCTGCTTCTTCCGTTTTTGGAATTGGTTCCGCGGTTTGCTGAACTTCTGATTTCTCCATCCTTTTATTTATTGAAAAAATTCTTGAGCACGTCTAAATTTTTCTGAGCATCATCTAAGCATCATCTGAGCATAGCATCAGAGCACAAAAAAAATTTCTAAGCATACCATCAGAGCACATAATTTTTTTCTAAGCATGCTATCAGAGCATCTATAACAAAAAAAAATCTGTTCACGATAAAAACATGAACATATTTTTTCAATCGATTTCGTCTACACCAACCTCCTTACTCTCAGGTGGATCAGGCAAAGGTTCAAGAGGAACCTGTTTCACTTGCGCTACAGTCGTCCCAAAAAATGTTAACACTCGAACAAAGCATTTTTGGCAAAAAGAAATGTACGCATGGAACTTTGTTTGATATGCCTTTCAAGCCAAATAAAATAAGTTTTGTTGCCATTTATTTCATTTCAATCCGATGCGTAGAACAAAAGAATATGCTTCATCAAATGTGAGAGTGCAAATCACGCTTGGTCCGATTTCTGCCTTTAAAGAGCATTTGGAATGCATGAACCAACTGAATAATTTGACTATCGTTATTTTTGTTTGAAGAAGACTTCTCGATTCCTGTCTCCGTGTTTTAACCAGCGCTCATGCTTTAACAGTTCTTCTAACAAAAGATTTTGGCTTGAGTTCTTGCCATTCTGAACCAATATGGGTCTGTTTGTGGCCTTCGACGGCTGTTCTTTACTTTGTCAATTCCTATATGCCTTTGAACCCAGTCCACGTAAGGGTTATTATCAGAGGCTTCTTTTTTTGTTCGTTTTTTTACTTGCTTTCGTTTGTTTATTCTGTCTACAAATCATAAGTTTCCTTTGGAATTCAATACGAAAGCGTTTCTCATTGTTGTTGGTTTGGTTTGGTATGGTTTTAGCACTAATGTGTAATTTGAGAGACTTGAAGCTATATGATAAGGTTAATATCAGGGGACTGTAGTGAAGAGTGTGCGCTTCCGGATAAAAGTGTGAATTTTTTGCACACAAGTCCTTTAGGCATTGATATCCATAAAATTATGGAAGATCATTGCCAACCCCCCTTAATGGCCCCCAGATTGTGTTTCAAGGTTATACCGGTCAAATTTTAAAAATGTTCTGAAGTGTTTAAAAAACACACCATGGTGTTTGTCTGTGCCACGGATTCCAAAAGGTATAGGTTTAACACAATCTATGGCTTTTAGTTCCGGAGTTATGGGGGTAAAAAACTGTACAAAGGTGAAAAAGATCAATTTTGGTATTTAATGGTCAAAAGTTAAAAGTCGCTTTGATTCAGTAATATGTGATGCCTAGTGTTTCCCTATCTTAAAGGATTAAATAGGAATAGTTTGCCTCACCTGTTGTGCGTAGTTTTCACGTTTTATCTAACAAAATAGGTCACAGGTCCATAGATCCAAAAGCTGCCAATATCTGTTGACTCTATTCGCCATTTTGGTTAATACCAAACAAGTAAGAATACAAACTATTCCATATTTCATTCTATTAGCTAAACCAACAATTTTGAACCACATTTTACAAAAATTGGAGCAACCTTTTAATTGTTTGACCCCTGTCACAAACCAAAATTGACTTTTTTAGCCATTTTTAACAGTTTTACCCCATAATTCTAAACATAAGTCACAGGTAGTATAACTATACCTTTTCTGGAATCCTTGTAACCAGACATATACTGGTGTGCTTTTCAACACAATCGGAACATATTAAAAAATTACCCCTGTGTAACCTTGAAATCCAAGCTTGTTGGCCGTGACAGGGTGTGGCAACTTCCACATTTTTTTTTTATTATCATGTAAGAAAAGTACTTGTGGTACCAAAATTCCACAAGTTATCCGGATTTGCACCTCCCATAAGATATAGTTCACTACAGTCCCCCACTAGTAAGTCTGCTATGAAAGTGATTTGAACTTATTTATTTTTAAAAAACACATATCAAAGTACCCGGACCATAAGACAATGTTCACACTTTTTGACCATAATAAGTTTAAAAGGGATTGTCATGCCTTCAGTAGGTTCACTCGTCAATCATAACTTCCAATTTAAATGTTACCAAATCATGTTGCCTGCAAATCGTACAAATGGAACCAATATAAATCGGTCCAATCCGATTTGCACTCTCATATTTGACAAAGCATATCTTTTGTTCTCCATTCGGATTGAAATAAAATAAACGGCAAATAAAAGCGATTTATTTGGTCTTTAAGATTCTACCAAACAATGACGCCTGTATATGATTACTAGTCAGCAGAAAAGTCTCTATATGAGCCAACGCATTTTCCAAATCTTTTGATACCCTCTTAGTGCAGTTAACTCAAAGCCAAATTGATGAAAGGTGGCCTTATTGGACTTTCTTCTAACTCCTCCGGATTGGTGAGAGATAAAATTTCCGATGAAGTAGTCCTTACAGCGTTTGAGTAAGAGACGATATACCCCCCCCCCCCTCCCCCTTTTCCACCTTTTCAACGTCTTTGTTATCAAAGCTCCAATCCGACCTTCGTATCGAGCAATACAATTGTTTTCGATTCTTTCTGCTCTACTTTTTCACTTTCAATCATGGTGGAAATTTTTTACCAAAACTTTCCCTTTGCTTTGGGCTGAAATAGTGAGAGTATCATTTCTCTTTTTTTATACCAGCTTGATTATCGATCAAACTCTGTTAGAGATAGCTTTTGCTCCATATTTTGCAAGGCAAAATCTTTCTGAGCTTCTTGTTCGATAATTTTATCAATGTCTGTCAGCTTTGATTTACTACAAATTTGTAACATCTTGGCGAATGCAAAAAAGAGAATCAATCTGAATAATGATTTGTTCTAGGATTTTGTTTAGCTTCTCCCTTTCGTTCACGGGAACCACGTTGTTCTCCTTCATAATCGTGTCAAAATCATCTCCAGTTTTTACACCAAAAAGTATCCAATCATTTGACCTGCCTCCTGATGGTTTTTGGAACAGCGATTGTAAGATTAGGACAAAAAATCAACAGAGAACAATTATCGTGACGCCCAGAACATGCTAGCTTTATCAGAGCGCTTCTTTTTTTGTCTATTCCTTCTTCAGCGATGCTGTCATCGATCAAAATTAGAACCTGCCCATATCGTTAGTCATTGTACCACTAACCTCGTTGTTAAAAACACATTGATTGTCGTTGAAACGATCCACCATATCTCGGAAAACATTCTTCAGGACAACCATAAAAACCTGATCAGGATCATTGACCGCCCACGCTCGGTTTAGGTAAGCTTTGTTGCTGCTCCAATTTGGACAGATTATCACGATGTACTCAAAAAAATCTATGTATTCTTTTTCAAGGAGATCCCGACTGAAACTTCCGTCTTTCCCGACATCGTCTCGCCAGAAAGTAGGAAATGATCGGAAAAGGCAAATTTGAAAAGTTCCATGTTTATTTTTTATCAAGAAAAAAATACTTCTGTGGAAATTAAATCCATATAAGTTTTATTTTATTAATAGGCGGTTTTATGCAAGCGTCCGTCTACTATAATGCCGCATCGCATCTGAATGGAAATACCGTACGCATTGAGGTCGTCTGCTTGGGTTTCAGCATCTCTATCTCGATTTGTACGCTTTGACTGGCGGGATTCCCCGTTTTCACGAGGAAGATATTTCGTCGGAAGGGGAAGGAACGATTAACTGCGCACGGGATAAAATGTTCTTTGTGTCGTTATCTTGGAAATAAACACTGACATTCCTTCCCCGTGAACGTAACTAGGTTAACATCACACGCAATGTAATCTCCTAATGTTTTACTCATTGCCCTATTGTCAGTCTCCAGACTAACCCAATTATCGATGGCTCGTAAATTTTAGTGGACACTGAATAAATAAACTGTGATCCAGACAATAAGACGATATTGATCGATCAATACTGCTAATTGGCTATAAAAGATTTCTCCGTGCGGCTTATTAAATGTTCCGTGTGAGTGCTGTTTATTACAAGTGAATATTGCGTGCCGGCTAAGATATTTTGCGTGCGATATGTTCCGTCGGAGGCTTTCCTCTGAGGCAATGCTTTGCTCCTGAAACTAGGAATATCGCCTCAGGCCCCCTCTAGTTTTCTTCCAGAACCGTTGAAGGACTTGTCATAGTCAAGTCGTTCTCATGTACTATCCAGAGTCCGTATTTGTAGTCAGATAGTCTTTATTTGAAGCTCCGAACAGTCCCGTTCTTTGAACACAACTGGATTATGTATATGTTTTCCATCCGCAAAAATGCTTCGATTATTCTTCAAAATGTGATTGACGGCTTTCATTCCACTGCACAATATGGACAGATGAAGTTTTCTAGTAGAAAACAGTTGAAAAAATGAAGAGGATAATATGTGATATGGTAAATATGATTGTTAATGTTTTAAATTACAGGATGTGAAATGATAAAACATCATATCGATTTTTAAAGCAGTGATTAAACGCGTTGATATGGTAAAATAGTATATATTTAAGCACAATATGGAAATGTAAGCAGAGCCGTTGATTGGTAAAGCAGGTGGTTAATAAAAGGAAAAATGAACGCACCACAACGTAATATTAAGTGTTGCTCACCCATTAACATCTTTGCGTGTTCTAAGAATTTACATGCTAATAGTTTTGAACATTTATAAAGTGTTAACATCATAACATAAATTAAGTGTGTAGTTAATGCAATAGAGTTTTAATGTATTAGCGCTTATTTTTGCAGCTGTATTACTAGCTAGGCTTGTGACAAAAATGGCGTACGTAGACAGTTGTTGTAGATGAAAAAACGATAGGTTTATTACTGCTCATACTCAATATCTTGGGTGTATAGGTTTGCACCGCTTTCTTCCTTCCTTTTCATCTGGAAAACTGCTTTAAAATGTCCCAAAATGCACTAGTTACATTTCGAAAGTGATGTATTTCATACTTGCATTAAATGTTGGTTCTCAAATTAATTGCATTTTTAGATAAAGCAGGATCGGAGTGCAATTTACTCATTAAATTCTCCTCGATTGGTTTACTCTCAACGGCTGTTTGAAAGGTATGTTTTATTATTGCAAATCACCCCCTCATTGTTGAAATTCGCGTATTTTCATGCAATTAGGGAACGCTGATTATTAGTTATCGATTTTTTTTTTTTTTTTTTGATTCAAAGATACACCGCGCCTCTGAACCTCAAGTAGTAAATTGATTTTGC